>JAJOZX010013431.1:60000-84011 GCA_023014485.1 Bathynomus jamesi | reverse complement strand
CTCTGATTTTTATGGAAATCGGAAGTTTCTGCTGCAGAATCACTCCGTTTGAGTTGACTTCGGTCATTTGACAAGAATTCTGTGCTCTTCCTACAATTCAAAATTTAAGTATCTAAATTACTACCCCACCAAGGAAGACCCAGAAAAGCGCCTCAATCACTGAAGTCTGAAGTCGAAGCCGACAGTCGAACTCGGGACCTTTAGATAACATCCCGTCATTCTACCACTGGGTTACCCTGGCGTGTAAAAACGTACTAAATTTGACACTAAATTAGGTTTGGCCTCTACACATATACTTATTTTAAAATTTATGAAGATATACCTGTTTCGATCACCATTACTGCAAACCGCTGCTTCACATTTGGATACAGAAAATTGAATATCGTAGAAGGAATGACGACTGACTGACCGATGAATTGGACAATAGTTTCGACATCTTTGTCTTCAGCAATTCAAATGATCGAAGGCTAAAATTTTAGAAGCAAAGTCAATGAAGAAAAATAGTGAAATAGAAATATCGAATAGTTAAAATAATTTTTAAAACTGAGCTTTAAAATAGTTATAAAGAGGGAGGAGGTCAGTCCCTCAACGAACTTAAAAACTTTCAATACCTTCAATTGAATAAAATCGTTTGGCGTTAACCACAATAAAACAGAAAGAGGCATCGTCTAATGAAGTATGGATGCAAGAGAAATCTTTAGATGTCGAAGGAAGCTAAACGAAAATATTTCATTCTCGACCATTTGCAATTTGGAGAAACTCGTGAAATTGTAACTCGACACTCACACCACAACTTTCAGACGAAAAAAATCTATTGTATTTTGAAGTTGAAATACATTCGACTCGTAAATGTATGAAAGCTGACATATAAAGTACGTAAAATTACACAAAAATTATTTATGAATATGAATCCCAATTCATTCTTCCAATTTTCATTCATCAAAATGGAGACCGGCATATTATTTGGATCAATATGGCGACCTATACCAGGTCCAAAAATATAAATATTTCTCATTTATGCTTTCTCACTACAACACACTCGCTTCATCATCCTCACTATTTTTGTCCGAGCGAAAAACATTACAAACAATACAAGAACTATGTCGGAACGACATCAATGTCCCTTCCCAAATTTGTGACCTTAACCCTTGGCGCGAGAACCTGATTCTTACTCGCGATACATCGTCTTGTGATGATACGCGCGTGTATGAAATTTCATCAATTTATGTTGAGTGGTTCAAGTTATGGCGTGGACCTCCATTTGACATTTGATGCAGGGACCCTAGTCTTGCTCAAAACACATCGTCTTATGATCATCAATATATATATGTGTGTGTGTGTGTGAAGTTTCATCAACTTATGTTCACCGGACACGAAAGTGTGACGGGCAGACGACGAGTACAATCCAGTATGGCCCCTCCAAATTTATTTTGTCGGGGACATAAATGACGTCTACACCAATAACTATATTCTCTGTTAAGTTAGAATATATCTCTAACGATTTCTAATGCATTCCTTTCAATTGAGATAATTTTTAAAGCTTAATACGATAGCGTTAAACAAATAGTTCCAAATCACCCTAAAATGGATGTTCGACCACATTTTACCATTTTTAGATTCTACAGCCAATTAACGCCCCCCCCCCCTTTTTAACTTTTATTTATTAATATATTTTTCATTTTTTTCGCTTTATGGATTTCAATGCACTGAATTAGGCGCGGTGGATCCATTACTGGTTTGAATATATATATAATATATATATATATTTTGTGTGCGTGTGTGCGTTTACAAGAACAATAGATATTTTGAATTCAAATGAAATTGGAAATAAGATTAATGCTTTTAGAGATTCCAAGCTCGATAAAAGCATTCAGAAATGTTTATATAGCCTAGCTATATGGGAATGCTGGAGAAAATAGACATTATATATATATATATATATATATATAATATATATATATAGAGAGAGAGAGAGAGAGAGAGAGTTACAAGGAGTTACAAGGAAAAGAAGTACCTCAAAAGGCCTTGCGGCCCATACCGAGGAGGTACCAATGGCAACGGGTGCCAGGGAAAATTTTGTAAAAGTTTATTTTTCTCAACTATCCTAGCAGTAGTAGAAAACTGGATAGTAAAGTAGAAGGCTCTCTCCCCACCCTCCGCTCCCTCCCTGCCAGAGGCAGGTACGGAAAAAGGTTGAAGAAAATACCTTGACCCTGGAAAAGTAGCCAAGGAAATTTTACAGGAAAGTGGAGAATATATAAATAGCTCTATATTTAGCTTGCTCACAGAGACACCGAGCAAGCGAACTCCTGCAGAGTTTTCTGAGGTTTTAATCTTAAACTATGAGTGTGTTCAGTACTTTGTCTAGCCTATTTTTAAACAGATTTACACTTTGACTGGAAACAACCTCTGAGGGAAGTTGGTTCCAGATATTAACTATTTTATAGGAAAAGAAATTTCCGCAGACTGAGGTCCTAAATGTCTTTACACACTCAAATAGTGTGCAAGATTTCGTCTAACCTTTTCTTGAACTGATCCACAGAGGAACTGTTCACAACTTCCGAAGGTAACCTGTTCCATGTGTCACAGATCTTATACGTAAAGTAATTCCCACACACACTAGTCCTAAACCGTTTCAAATCCAACTTCCAACCATTGTTGCGAGTTGGGTTATCATTTAAACTAAACATACTTCTAAAATCGACATCGTTGAACCCTCGTAAGAGCTTGAAAACCTCGATCAGTTGACCGCGCAGCCTCCGAGTTTCAAGCGAAAACAAGTTCAGGGCGCGTAACCGTCGATTGTAGCCCATATGCCTAACGGAAGGGATTAACTTTGTGGCCCTCGCCTGCACTCGCTCCAGCCTCTCAATATCTTTCCTGAGGGTGGGCGACCAGAACTGCACAGCATACTCCAGGTACGGCCGAACAAGGGAATTGTACAGTGAGAGCACAATCTCCTTGTTCCGAAACTGAAATTGCCTCCTGATATAACCCAATAGTTTCTGGGCTTTCTTTTCCACCTCTACACACTGTTTCGTAAACTTAAGGTCGCTGCTAATTAGCACACCCAAGTCCTTTTCTAAATCAGTCACCTCGATATTACTGCCCAACATCGAGTAGTCCGACTTGGGATTGGCGTAGCCAATGTGCATCACTTTGCATTTACCCAAGTTAAACGGCATTTGCCATTTTTCGGACCACTCTCCTATCCTACCTAGGTCCGCACGCAGTTCCTCGATCGCTTCGGGCGTCCCAACATTGGCCCCAAGCTTGGTGTCATCAGCGAATTTGGCGATCCGACTGACGATGCCACCGTCGATATCATTTATGTAAATGGTAAACAACAGTGGCCCCAAAACGGAACCCTGAGGAACCCCACTAGTGACCGAGGCCCAACCCGAACTAGCCCCTTTAATTACCACCCTCTGCCGCCTATTCCTCAGCCAGTTTTCAATCCACCTACCTATTTCCCCACCGATACCCAGCGCGCGCACTTTCGCCATTAGCCGGCGGTGAGGTACCTTATCAAAGGCTTTCTGAAAGTCGAGATAAAGTATATCAATCGCCCTACTCTTATCGTACTCACTCAACATGACGTGGAAAAACTCGAGCAAGTTGGTGAGACACGACCTATGCCGTCTAAACCCATGTTGGGAGTCCCCAAGCAGCTTGTAGGAATCCAAATGGTCAACGATTCTATCAGCTATTATCCTTTCTAATAATTTACCTACAACTGAAGTGAGACTAATAGGACGATAGTTCCCTGGACTTTCGTGATCCCCTTTCTTAAAGATAGGGGTCACGTTGGCCTCCCTCCAGTCACCAGGCACCTGGCCCATCACCAACGATTTGTTGAAGACTGTAGCCAGGTGGGGAGCCACCTGGTCGCGCACTTCTCGCAAAACACTGGGGAGAAACTGGTCTGGCCCAGGAGCCTTAAACGCGCTCAGTTTGTCTATTCTATGAGCAACGACTGTCGCGGTACATCTAACACTATCCAGGCCAGCACCTTCGTGCCTCACAGCTGGCTCGGGGATGACGCGGGTATCCTCCCTGGTGAACACTCCCGCAAAGTACTCATTAAGCACATTAGCGATGTCCGCGTCGGAGGTCCGCAGAACGCCGCTTCCGTCCTTTAAAGGACCTATCATGCTTCTAATGGGCTTTCTACTATTAACATAACTGAAGAACTCCTTAGGGTTCCCCTTGCAGAGGCTTGCCACCCGTAGTTCTTCGTTACGTTTCGCTAGCCTAACCTTCGCCTTCACTTCCCTACACAGGCGGACATACGCTTCAGTGTTCTCGTGGGAACGATTGGCCTTCGCCCTCCTATACGCTACTTTCCTATTTCGGATAGCCGAAGCGATGCCACGATTGAACCACTTAGGCTGCGTTGAAGCAGGGGTGACCGGTTTTGAGGGTATGGCAGCAGACTGCAGCACCATAAACTCATCCCGGAATGCACTCCACACTCCCTCAACATCGCCGCCAACCTCTAACCCCATCTCTCTACGCTATCCCTGAGGCTAACAAAGTTCGCCCGCCGGAGATCGAGCTTACTGCCTCTCGAGTTACTACGCTTCACCCGAGGGACGCACACACGGAACCTAATAAGACCGTGATCATCCCGCCCAGAGAGAGAGAGAGAGAGAGAGAGAGAGAGAGTTACAAGGAGTTACAAGGAAAAGAAGTACCTCAAAAGGCCTTGCGGCCCATACCGAGGAGGTACCAATGGCAACGGGTGCCAGGGAAAATTTTGTTTTATTTTTCTTTCAACTATCTAGCAGTAGTAGAAAACTGGATAGAAAAGTAGAAGGCTCTCTCCCCACCCTCCGCTCCCTCCCTGCCAGAGGCAGGTACGGAAAAAGGTTGAAGAAAATACCTTGACCCTGGAAAAGTAGCCAAGGAAATTTTACAGGAAAGTGGAGAATATATAAATAGCTCTATATTTAGCTTGCTCACAGAGACACCGAGCAAGCGAACTCCTGCAGAGTTTTCTGAGGTTTTAATCTTAAACTATGAGTGTGTTCAGTACTTTGTCTAGCCTATTTTTAAACAGATTTACACTTTGACTGGAAACAACCTCTGAGGGAAGTTGGTTCCAGATATTAACTATTTTATAGGAAAAGAAATTTCCGCAGACTGAGGTCCTAAATGTCTTTACACACTCAAATAGTGTGCAAGATTTCGTCTAACCTTTTCTTGAACTGATCCACAGAGGAACTGTTCACAACTTCCGAAGGTAACCTGTTCCATGTGTCACAGATCTTATACGTAACGTAATTCCCACACACACTAGTCCTAAACCGTTTCAAATCCAACTTCCAACCATTGTTGCGAGTTGGGTTATCATTTAAACTAAACATACTTCTAAAATCGACATCGTTGAACCCTCGTAAGAGCTTGAAAACCTCGATCAGTTGACCGCGCAGCCTCCGAGTTTCAAGCGAAAACAAGTTCAGGGCGCGTAACCGTCGATTGTAGCCCATATGCCTAACGAAGGGATTAACTTTGTGGCCCTCGCCTGCACTCGCTCCAGCCTCTCAATATCTTTCCTGAGGGTGGGCGACCAGAACTGCACAGCATACTCCAGGTACGGCCGAACAAGGGAATTGTACAGTGAGAGCACAATCTCCTTGTTCCGAAACTGAAATTGCCTCCTGATATAACCCAATAGTTTCTGGGCTTTCTTTTCCACCTCTACACACTGTTTCGTAAACTTAAGGTCGCTGCTAATTAGCACACCCAAGTCCTTTTCTAAATCAGTCACCTCGATATTACTGCCCAACATCGAGTAGTCCGACTTGGGATTGGCGTAGCCAATGTGCATCACTTTGCATTTACCCAAGTTAAACGGCATTTGCCATTTTTCGGACCACTCTCCTATCCTACCTAGGTCCGCACGCAGTTCCTCGATCGCTTCGGGCGTCCCAACATTGGCCCCAAGCTTGGTGTCATCAGCGAATTTGGCGATCCGACTGACGATGCCACCGTCGATATCATTTATGTAAATGGTAAACAACAGTGGCCCCAAAACGGAACCCTGAGGAACCCCACTAGTGACCGAGGCCCAACCCGAACTAGCCCCTTTAATTACCACCCTCTGCCGCCTATTCCTCAGCCAGTTTTCAATCCACCTACCTATTTCCCCACCGATACCCAGCGCGCGCACTTTCGCCATTAGCCGGCGGTGAGGTACCTTATCAAAGGCTTTCTGAAAGTCGAGATAAAGTATATCAATCGCCCTACTCTTATCGTACTCACTCAACATGACGTGGAAAAACTCGAGCAAGTTGGTGAGACACGACCTATGCCGTCTAAACCCATGTTGGGAGTCCCCAAGCAGCTTGTAGGAATCCAAATGGTCAACGATTCTATCAGCTATTATCCTTTCTAATAATTTACCTACAACTGAAGTGAGACTAATAGGACGATAGTTCCCTGGACTTTCGTGATCCCCTTTCTTAAAGAGAGAGAGAGAGAGAGAGAGAGAGAGAGAGAGAGAGAGAGAGAGAGAGAGAGAGAGATAGAAGAAGTACCTCAAAAGGCCTTGCGGCCCATACCGAGGAGGTACCAATGGCAACGGGTGCCAGGGAAAATTTTGTCTTTCAACTATGCTAGCAGTAGTAGAAAACTGGATAGAAAAGTAGAAGGCTCTCTCCCCACCCTCCGCTCCCTCCCTGCCAGAGGCAGGTACGGAAAAAGGTTGAAGAAAATACCTTGACCCTGGAAAAGCAGCCAAGGAAATTTTACAGGAAAGTGGAGAATATATAAACAGCTCTATATTTAGCTCGCTCACAGAGACCGAGCAAGCGAACTCCTGCACAGTTTTCTGAGGTTTCAATCTTAAACTATGAGTATGTTCAGTACTTTGTCCAGCCCATCTTTAAACAGATTTACACTTTGACTGGAAACAACCTCTGAGGGAAGTTGGTTCCAGATATCAACCATTTTACAGGAAAAGAAATTTCCGCAGACTGAGGTCCTAAATGTCTTTACACACTCAAATAGTGTGCAAGATTTCGTCTACCCTTTTCTTGAACTGATCCACAGAGGAACTGTTCACAACTTCCGAAGGTAACCTGTTCCATGTGTCACAGATCTTATACGTAAAATAATTCCCACACACACTAGTCCTAAACCGTTTCAAATCCAACTTCCAACCATTGTTGCGAGTTGGGTTATCATTTAAACTAAACATACTTCTAAAATCGACATCGTTGAACCCTCGTAAGAGCTTGAAAACCTCGATCAGTTGACCGCGCAGCCTCCGAGTTTCAAGCGAAAACAAGTTCAGGGCGCGTAACCGTCGATTGTAGCCCATATGCCTAACGGAAGGGATTAACTTTGTGGCCCTCGCCTGCACTCGCTCCAGCCTCTCAATATCTTTCCTGAGAGAGAGAGAGAGAGAGAGAGAGAGAGAGAGAGAGAGAGAGAGAGAGAGAGAGAGAGTTCAGCACGACGTTTTAGATGACATGCACGGGTAGGCGTTTCAACATTTTAAAGAACATTAAATGTTAAAACTAAAAATGGCTAAATTTGTACTACTTCAACAAGGATATCAAAAACCTCGTTCTGGAAAGGTACAACCTTATCTTGACCGTTAAACCATGTCTTCGTTTATCCGTATACGTCGCCCGAAACGCGTAGCTGAACCTCATTAAAAGAGACAAAGGAACTTGTATGCAACTAGTACTGGCCATCAATTGATAGGTTTCAATGTTTTTTGTTCAAACAATAAAGTAAACAATGTTTCAACCTGATTGATTATCTTATCACGTAACAACAGTTTTTCCAAACAATTCATTAAGTCCCTGCCAGTAATAACTTAGCATGGCATAACTTGGAATGAATTATTTTAGTGAACCCATAAGCCAGCAAACTTCAATAAAGTTGCACATATCTCCTATTTTCATCTTGTTTTGTATATCTTCATTTATCATGTTTATGGGATTTCATTTAGCATATGAGGCCCTCCAAGGAAGAAGTGGCTAAGCGACAAAAGTGAAAAACGCCAGAAAACGTAGTTAAAGTTGTATTAAATTTGAAAGTGGAATAACTTTTGAACTTTTTAGAAGTTCTTTTGAACTTTTGAAGTTCAAAAGTTATTCCACTTTCAAATTTGGTACAATTTTAACTGCATTTTCTGACGGTTTTTATTCTGATTCACGACTTTTGCATAAATTATACATTTTTTAACTAAAACACGTAATTTTATTTAAAAATAGCGGCGGCCATAGACTAGAAAAGAACCATTCTATCTGGTTCCTTTGATTCCTGACGTTTGCGCCACCCTGTACACACACACATACACACACACATATATACAGAGCTGGGCAACCGCACACCAAATGGGAGGTTCGCACCCGCACTTCCGCACCCTATTTACATATATAAAGTTTTATCGCAAGGAAATATATAAGTTTCCATTAATATATTAATACTTTTATAAACTTTTATTTCATATTTAATTGTGAAAATAAAGTTTTAATACAATAAAGTCATTTTTTTGTTATGAGAGGTCAGAAAATTACTAGAAAACAATATCATTTAATTTAATTTTGACTGGTGTGCGGACCAATCCGCACACCTTCCGCACCCGCACCTTTTTACCGAGGTGACCGCACACCGCACCTCCGCACACCATTTCTCACTTCCGCGCAGTGCGAATGAATGTGCGGAGGTGCGGAAGGTGTGCGGAACTTGCCCAGCATTGCACACACATACACACACACACACACACATATATATATATATATATATATATATATATATATATATATATATATATATATATATATATATATATATATATATATATATATAGTCAAAGAGTAGACCAAAATAAACGTCATATTTAGCGAAGGAAAAAATATTGAATTGGCAATACTGTAATGAATAACGTGTCTTCTTCCATGCCATTTGGAAACTTAAGGTATTGTTTTCCGTACTATTATTTTTGAGTGAACTGTGAATCATGGGAATGGTTGATGCGTTACGAATGTTTCTCTTGAAAACTGTGCATTTCACATTGAGAAATTGGCTCTGTTCCTGTAATATTTAGAGTTCTGAGTACATGTGGTTTATTTTTACTGGCAAATGCTTTGCCGGCATTTTGCAATTAAGATTACGGAATTGCGAACTTTTGTACAGAATTAAATACGAAAGTGAGCGTTGCCTCCTATTTGAAGTTCAGTCCGGTTGCACAGGGTGGGAACCCTGCATTGTTTGTTATAAAGCAAATCTTGACATATTTTTAAAGCTTATACCACCCCATTCAAGAATCCATTGGGTGTACACCTGATCCCCGCTTGGCTCTTTCAAGATGGCCGGCGAAACTGAAAAATCCCATATCCTGGTCAATACTTGATGGATTTTGATGATCTTGGTGTCATTTCTAGGGGTTTTTAGGATGATGAGTCGATCTGGAGGGGTTGCAGATACTTTGGGAGTCGTTTTGACCCACATTCGTCAATACTCAAGGTCATTGGAGGTCAAACGCCCCCGAAATAAGGAATATCCCATATCCCGGGCAGTCGTGGAGATATTTGGTGATCTTACTGTCGTTTTTATGGTTTTGGGCGAGACTGAGTAGTTCTATAGGCACATGATAACAGTAGGATATAATTTTTCAACTCCATGGGTCAAGTCAGGGTCATTTGAGGTTAAAGTTTGGCCTTGAAATATGATAATGCCACAGTTGACATCACTGTATTTGCTTTATTTCAGTGACAATTTCTACAATCTAGCTAACTGCTGAGCACTTAACATCTTTTCTGCAGATAAAACCAGATCATAATGCTTAGATGACATAACCCACATTATATGGATATGGATATTCAGATATAAACCACAATTTATGCTGAAGTGCAGGGCACATGCATTCTATGGAAGGTTGCAAAGCTACAAGATATGACCTCGTAAGCAAAACAAAGCTCACACCTAGCTGGGGGATTGACATTGACAACTTTGATGCAGTTATTCACATTAGGTAACCACTTATTGGGGGGCAAATATCAAAAGACATGGTTGTGTCAGGATCGTCAGGATCATCAGTCTGCTCTTCGTTTGCGTTTTGGGTCAATGGATTGTTGCAATCCAAGCCGCTGCCACATGCACAGAACATTGTGCAAGGGATTCCGCGTCCCATGCAGCCGCAGCGACTCCCCCTGCATGCAGATTGTGATTCACACCCACATCTGATTAGCTTCAGAACTTCATCTGGTGCTAAGCACACTCCTTCACCAACTGTTTTTGGGATGAGAACTCTTTTTCCTCTCTCTCCCTTACCATGGGGAAAATAATCCCTGATTTCATTTTAAACCCTATAGAACTACTCAGTCTCGCCCAAAACCATAAAAACGACAGTAAGATCACCAAAATATCTCCACGACTGCCCCGGATATGGGATATTCCTTATTTCGTGGGGAATTTGACCTCCAATGAACTTGAGTATTGACGAATGTGGGTCAAACCGACTCCCAAAGTATCTGCAACCCCTCCAGATCGACTCATCATCCTAAAAACCCCTAGAAATGACACCAAGATCATCAAAATCCATCAAGTATTGACCAGGATATGGGATTTTTCAGTTTCGCCGGCCATCTTGGAAAATGGCGGCCATATTGAAAAAGCCAAGCGGGGGTCAGGTGTACACCCGATGGATTCTTGAATGAGGTGGTATAAGCTTTCAAAATATGTAAAAATTTGCTTTATAACAAACAATGCAGGGTTCCAGTAAAATCAGGGTCTGTGCTACCGGACTAGTAGGTTAGAATTTTTATTCATTTAACTTCTGCATTTTTAAATACTGTTAATGTTAACGTTTGTTTATCGTAATTTTTACTAATTGAATGTTACTCATTCATATTATCTTGTACTAAATGTTAGTATCAGTTTATTTAGATTACGGTGGACTTAGGGTTTGTTTCACAGACATGTGGACTTAGGGTTTGTTTCACAGACATGTGGACTTAGGGTTTGTTTCACAGACATGTGGACTTAGGGTTTGTTTTCACAGACATGTGGACTTAGGGTTTGTTTCACAGACATGTGGACTTAGGGTTTGTTTCACAGACATGTGGACTTAGGGTTTGTTTCACAGACATGTGGACTTAGGGTTTGTTTCACAGACATGTGGACTTAGGGTTTGTTTCACAGACATGTGGACTTAGGGTTGTTTCACAGACATGTGGACTTAGGGTTTGTTTTACAGACATGTGGACTTAGGGTTTGTTTTGTAAGTTAATGTTGGTATATATATATATATATTATATATATATATATATATATATATATATATATAATATATATATATATATATATATATATAAGTGAATTTTAGAAAGAGGTATGAAAACTTTCACTGGAAAAATATTTCAGAATTTTCGCGAAGTAACTGCGAGTTATTCGAAAACTTAAAATTTTATCTTCAATCGCGTTTAGTTCTAAATCCTGTCAATATCCGATCGAATTTTCGCAGTATCTGAGAATCCAAATTTAGAGGTTATTAAAGGGAGCGAAGAAAAATTGGAACTAAAATGAAAAATAAAGGAAAATAGAACCGTACTATTGATCATAATCCCGTCTGCCATTTTCTTTCCCAGTTTAATTGCTTAGAAAAATGTTTCATCCAGGAAATTTTATATTATATATATATATATATATATATATATATATATATATATAGAGAGAGAGAGAGAGAGAGGAGAGAGAGAGAGAGAGAGAGAGAGAGAGAGAGAGAGAGAGAGAGAGAGAGAGAGAGAGAGAGAGAGAGTGTGTGTGTGTGATTTGAATCAAAACATTTTCAAAAATGTTCTTAAAATGATAGTTTTGGGTCGAGATTTGAGATGTTGAAAAATTAATATTATTAGTTCTGTTGTTGTTGTTGTTGTTTAGCCGATCAGCCCACCCTGATCGAGCAAGCCGGTGGCACGCAGGTAACCGATCGCCCTCTTCGGAGTGGACCAGAGGTTCAGCGCACTAGTGATGTTGTGTTGTGTTGGTTGTTGTGCTAGGGCGTACAGTCTGTCATAATGTGTTCAATTGTTTGTGGTGTGTCCTGGCACAGGTGGCAGGTGTCGTCTATGGAGTTGTCTAGTCTGTGTTTATATGTTAGTAAGTTGGGGTGATGTCCACATCGGAATCGTGCTAAGTTAACTCGATCCGATCTGCTCAGGCTGATCTCTGACCTGTTAATGGGTGGCGGCTTCGCACCTAGGACCGCATTCGGACCGAGTCGTGTCAGTGCTTTGTGGGTTAGGTGTGTGTGTATGTGTTTTCTGTACTGTGTGATGTCTGTGGGGCGTGGTATGGAATGGAGTATTTGGTTAATATCTCTCTGGTGTTACCTTAATGGTGCGAGGTGTCGGTGCGTGATTGTACATGTAGTGGCAAGGGTGTTGTGGGTTAGTTGTCGCTGCTGCCATGAATTGTGTTCCCCTCATGTCTAAATGTTCCCTAACTTTCAGTATTTTTGTTTCTGTGTGCAGGTGTTCTATTGTTGTTGTTTGAGTGCATCCTGTAATGATACGAAGTGCGTTGTTTTGTATTGTCTGTAAGGTGTTTATGTGTGTGTTTGAGATAATGGGTGCCCAGCATGGGCTAGCATAGTCCATAACTGAGCGAATATATTGTTTGTATATTAGTGATGTTGTTTCCTGCTGGTGTCCAAAGTTTGTGCCTGTTAGTACCCTAAGCGTGGTAAGTCTTGACGTACATTTGTTTTTAATATCCTGAATGTGGTTTGCAAAAGATAATGATGTGTTGTATGTGACCCCAAGTATTTTGGTCCTGTGAGTGTGTGGAATGTTGATGTTGTTTAGTGTAAGCTGTGGAATTACCTGGTGTTCTTTTGTGTTGCTTGTAAGCAAGGTGATGGTTGATTTTGTGGGCGCTACTTTGAGTCTATTGTGTGTGAGCCAGTCTTGTATACTGTTTATGTATGTTTGTAGGTTATTTGTAGCGGTGTCGATGTTGTTGTGGGTGGATGTTAGAGTGATGTCATCTGCATATGATGATAAGGTAAGCTTGTTATCTATGGGTGTTGGAATGTCATGCATGTACAGTATAAGTTGAAGAGTGTTGGTGAGAGAACAGAGCCTTGAGGAAAAAGCTTGTTTTTGGATGACTTGCCATTAAATGTGACATGTGAGTATCTTCCTGAAAGATAGTTGCTCAGCCACCTTTTGGTGTTATTGTGCAGGTTTGTGTTGAGTATTTTGTTTATGAGAGGGAAGCGTGGGATAGCATCAAATGCTTTACTAATGTCTATTGTTGCTAATAGTGTACGTTGAGCTGGTCGTCTGGAGTTGATGCCATCCATGATGTGCTGCGTGAGGTTAGTGAGTAATGTCGTGGTTGAGTGGTGAGGTCTGAATCCATGTTGAGTAGGCGATAGTGGAATGTGTGGGTTGGTGATTTGTAAGATTAGTCTTTCTGTTACTTTGGAAGGTGTGCATAGTAAAGTAATGGGTCTATAGCAGTGGTGGGCACCGTTAACCAAAAAGTTAACTTCGTTAACCGCTAATCCGTTAACCAAAAAGTTAACTTCGTTAACCGTTAATCCGTTATTTCGTTGAACATGTAACGGAAGTTACCGATAAACCGTTAACGTTAACTTTTATTATAAAAAAAATGAAAAACACAATATATATATAATTTAATTTTCCCTCTTCTTCTCGTTCTCCATTTTGTCCATGAGATGCATGTTGCCCTTCATGAAAATTAGCATATCAAAGTTTTCATCAGACAGGGATGATCTCTTGGCCCTCAGGATGTCCTTGCCCATAGAGAACAAACGCTCCACTCCAGCACTGGAGGAGATGGCTGTGTTGAACTTGATGAACAAGTCCACCAACACTTGCTCACCCAAGAAGGCAGCATCTGTCAGCAAGTCCTTGGAGTTGGTCTCCAGCCAGGTCTTGACCAAGTTCTGGGCCTTGCCCTTGAGTGACCTGTGGCTTCTGCTGCTCTCTTTTGTCTGGATGACAGCACTGAAGAAGTCATCCTCCTCCTCCTCCTCGTTGTTGCTGCCTCCACTGTTGCTGCCCACTTCGTTGGACTGCTGCTTCATGGCCTCCTCGACTGTACCCTCCATGCTTTTCCTCACCCTGGCGACCTTGGTGTTTCATACTTGTCCAACCAGATGAGGTGAAAACGCTCCCATTGTAAGACATCAATTGACTTAATTTATGTCATCAAAGTGACATGAGAATTGAAATTTTACCTGATCAGTGTTATGGTTCTTGAAATGTATCAAGGAGACTACTAATAAGGTACTCACAGACATATTATAAATATACATGACTTACTTGACAACGATTATTTTTAAATATTCACTAGCACAAACATGTTGCGCAAGAGACAGACTGCAAATGAAACGAATGTAGTTATTTGTTGTAATTGTTACATATATATTATTGAAAGTGCCTTAAAATGCTCGTGATATTTCTTGAAAGAAGTTGAAACATTCAACTCAAATGGCAAATCTTTCCGCCTGATTTTACAGTCGACCATGTTTTGCTCAAACCAATGCCATAAATAACTACCATATTTGCTAAGACACAAATTGTGGCGACGGAAACAAATATATCGCCTGATTTTGCACTGCGGAAATGGAAATTCGTTCATCATTATTAACAGTGGCGGATTAATTGCGCACCTGCTCAGCACTGAAAATAATAGAAACTTTTAAACGTTTATTTATGAATTTTTTGGGTTAACGGACTTGAGTTAACGGAAGTTAAATGTAACGGAAGTTAATTAGTCCGATAATGATTTTCAAAGTTAACTTAAAAGTTAAATCGTTAACGAAAAAGTTAACTTCGTTAATTAACGATTAACGGATTAACGGTTTGTGCCCAGCTTTGGTCTATAGGAAGCTGGTTCTGTTGGATTTTTGTTTGGTTTGAGTAGTGTAATAATTTTACCTTGTTTCCATATGTCAAGAATAATACAGTGTTGGTATGAATATGTGCTGATATTTGTGAGAGCTATTTGTTGTTCTCGTTTATGACAAGCTACTATACTTCTGCGCAACTCTACACGAATTAACCAATAGGGGAGCTATAAACTACGCGGTGAACGAACCGTAACATGAAAGAGACCGTCGATTATTTCATAATTGTGGAAGGGATTAATGACTTAGTAATCTCGTTAGGCCAATCCCATTAAAATTACATTTCTGAACATTTCTGAAAAATTAAAACAAAACAGACTCATTTGCTTCGTTAAAACCAATTACAATTATCAAATTTTTAGGATGAAAAGAAACTTGAAAATTTACACTGATTTATGAACTATTTTACACGCAACTGTGTCCAGTAAATGTAAATAAAGGTCTCCGTGTAAAAAAAAAAACAAAACAATAATTATCCTCAATTGGAAAGACGAAAAACAAGTTTGGCGAAAATAAAGGCGCGAACCTTATTTTCACTGTGCATTTTACTTGTTAGGAACAGAATCCAATAGCATTGTATGGCGATGGTGTTTCGCTCGCAGGGACGCAGTTGGCAATTCCATTATGCTTTAAAGGTAATGAGTCGATAAAATTAATTAACCTCAAGAGGTTAGTGGCGGCTTTTTATGCGCTTTTCAATAATGAAAAAGGGAATACAGTAGATTTTTGGGTAAATAAGTACGGTCTTTACCCATATAAAAATAGAGGCTATTACACACACACACACACACACACACACACGACGATATACCTAATTAAACTATTAATAATGGACCATACTACTAGTCATAAATAAATATTTAAATGTCTTTCATAAATACATACTATAGTACTCTTAACAAATAATAATAATAAATAATAGGACCCTTAATAAACAAAATGGTTACGTCGTGGTCATGACTCGTGTCGTAACATAATGATATTGACAAAAAAATCATAAAATTCAAATTGAGTGACCGCCTGTGGAAATCGAAAATAAGAAGTGCAGTTATAAATATCAAACCTAATATACAGGGTGTCTTAGAAGTCGCGCACCACAGATTCAGGTTATCCGCACCTATAAATATAGTGCGCGACTTGTGGCACACCCTGTATATATTAATGAATCGCTCTGTGAATATAGAAAAGAAGTTTCTGATAAATTATTCAAACTTAAAAAGGAAAATATAAGTCCCAGGAAGGTCAAAGAGTGTCGATTCATATCAACATGAGCTCGACAACTTTCGGCGCCATCTACAAATAGAATTTCCTTCAGCATAACCCGTGTGTTAAGTAAATCTATCACTAACTAGCCTATCATTATTTATCATTACTCTTCTATATAATAATAATAAAATTATAGAAAAAATTATAAATTTATACTGTCTTGAAATTTTATAATTTTATAATCGTTATAATCTTATAATTTTGCTATTCTCGTTATAGTCCTTCAAATTCGGCAATTGTTAATTTTAAAGTTTTATAATGACAATGTTTATTTTAATTTTTAATTTTAAGTTTTTATAATTGTAGAATTTTCTAACTTTCAACTTTTATTTACAATCTCACATCCGATGTATTTATAATATCGAGTTCTTACATACGTTTTTGCTTTACTAGAACCTCTTTTTTACTCTTTAGTGTTTCAGTGTTTTGCATATACTGTTTTATATGTGTATGTTGCGTATGTTGTGTGTGTGTATATATATATATACACACCGTGTATATACACACACACACGCTTTTTTATGCAGAAAGGTGGGGCCAAAGGTGTGTGCCCGCAAAAATGCCCCCCCTTTATAAGAGAGAGAGCCAACATGAAAGTCTTCAAGGCTCATAATGCAATTTTACTTTTTATAAATTTTGAAAAGATCGTATAGTGTGTTAAATGCACGTATGTGAGTGAAGAATAGAGGGAGCAGCGTGTGTTTCAGAGCATGCTGGACTGCCATCAAGGTAGATGAGACACAGAAAAAGATCAGCTAAAGAGCACAGTGACAAGAGACATGGGAGTTACAGCACTCCCTGTCTCCTGCCAAATGTTCCCCTTGGAGTAGTTCCCTGGTCGATTGGTGTCTACAATCTCCTCCTGTTATATACTGTATAATACCTCAGTATATATAAATGTATGTGTATATATATATATATATATATATATGAAAATTATTTCACAAAAGTAACACGTGAATAATATTTATGATGAAAATAACCACGAAGGAAAAAGGAAACACAGAATGGTGTTCAAGCGCTTTCGTCTAATGACATCCTCAGGAAAGCGCTTGAGCACCATTCTGTGTTCCCTTTTTCCTTCGTGGTTATTTTCATCATATATACAGTACTGTGCAAAAGTCAGAGACCACTGTCGATCTGATAACTATTAGATAATCTGTTGTATGAAAATTGGTTTTAATACTAAAATACATATTAACTAGAACCTCTGGTTCATATTAACGTATAACTAAGTTATTACTTAAGTGTATAAAGTTGTATAAGCGGATGACCCTCTAGTCTGCATAAATTGGACTTGAGGCTTGATTTATTATATTATTTATAACGCATGTGTTTAAAGATCTAGCGAACTATTACTGATGGATCTGCAGTAAATGCTCCTAAGCTATTGTTATATCAATATTTACAATTAAAAGTATTGACATATTCACTTAAATTCTGCAAAACAGATTTATCCAAAACGTTTCTCATTATAATCCTAATTAATGCTGTTTTTTTCTTTCACAGGCTTAAGAAATGACAAAAGTACAATTTCTGATGAGATTAGATATAAAATAATACATTTGCATGGTATGGTGAGGGACTGAGTCAAAGAAAAATAAGTGAATCTACAGGCGTTTCCAAAACTGGTGTACAAAAAATCTTGGCTCGTCACAGATCAAATGGGACCCCAGCTGATCGTCCTAGATCAGGGAGGCCCTTTAAGCTTTCTCCATCTGATCTACAATATCTAAAGATTACTTCCATTCGAGACAGACACAAATCCAGCACTTCACTTGCAGCGGATCTCGAAAAAACAACGTGTCTCAGTTGATCCTTCTACTGTACGAAGGAAGCTTAATTCAGTAGGTCTCAGATGTCCAATACTTATGTTCCAAATCACATTTTCTTCTCTTCTCTTTATTTCCATTCCTTAAAAATGGCTTTTTTGCTGCAACACGTCTTTTAAGACCTACTGAGTTAAGTTTCCTTCATACAGTAAAGCAGTGATGCACAAACCCTGGCCCGCGGGCCAAATGTGTCCCCCACGGGTCTTTTCAGTGGCCCCACGGGTCTTTTCAATTCAATGAAAAAGTTAGAATATAAAAGTGACCCAATTTATGACTTAGATGGAAAGTAAGTAGGCTAATACATTTAGTTATTTTCTTCGCTTGGCCCTCACATCAAAAAAGTTTGTGCACCACTGCAGTAAAGGGATCAACTGAGACACCTATTGTTTTTTCGAGATCTGCTGCGAGTGAAGTGCTGGATTTGCGTCTGTCTCGAGGGGAAGTAATCTTTAGATATTGTAGATCAGATGGAGAAAGCTTAGAGGGCCTCCCTGATCTAGAGCGATCAGCTGGGGTTCCATTTGAGCTGTGACGAGCCAAGATTTTTTGTACACCAGTTTTGGAAACGCCTGTAGATTCACTTATTTTTTTTTGACTCAGTCCCTCACCATGCAAATGTATTATTTTATATCTAATCTCATCAGAAATTGTACTGTTTGTCATTTCTTAAGCCTGTGAAAGAAAAAAAACAGCATGAATTAGGATTATAATGAGAAACGTTTTGGATAAATTTGTTTTGCAGAATTTAAGTGAATATGTCAATACTTTTAATTGTAAATATTGATATAACAATAGCTTAAGAGCATTTACTGCAGATCCATCAGTAATAGTTCGCTAGATCTTTAAACACATGCGTTATAAATAATATAATAAATCAACCCTCAAGTCCAATTTATACAGACTAGAGGGTCATCCAGCTTATACAACTTTATACACTTAAGTAATAACTTAGTTAAACGTTAATATGAACCAGAGGTTCTAGTTAATATGTATTTTAGTATCAAAACCAATTTTCATACGACAGATTATCTAAAGGTTATTAGATCGATAGTGGTCCCTCACCTTTGCACAGTACTGTATATATAAATATAACATGCAATTAGAAAATGTGTATCAGAACTTAAACGGCAAAAATACACTGCCTTGATCTTTTTCGACCTGTCAAAAGCATTTGACACACTTTTGCATGAAACCTTGCTGAATAAACTTCACATATACGGAATAAGAGCAAATATTCCCGATTGGTTTAAATTATATCTGTAAAACTGTCATCAATATATCAGATTAAAAGATAATTTATCCGACAAGGCGATGCTAACTAGTGGAGTCCCACAAGGACCTATTTTTGGCTCTTTACTATTTCTAATTCACGTCCACGATTTTCATCTCAAACCACATTAAATTGAGTACAATACACAGACGATACCATACTTCTTCTCATCTTAACGTAGACTTTCTGATTAATGAAACGAACAGACAAATAGAAAATATGTATAAATGATGTATGCTAATAAACTTTTATTGAATCTATTATTATTGTATCTATGAATCTATTATTGTATCTATTAATACAAACTGTCAAATAAAAACAGAGAGTACTGCTCTTACAAAGGTGGATGAGATTAAATTACTTGGCATTAATTTAAACGAAAAACAATTTCAAGTCGTGTACAATATATCAAATCCAAAATATCAAGATTTCTCCTCATATTATTTCATCTAAAAAAAGACCCTTCCTCAAAACGCACCCCTTACTTTATATTATTCCGTCATCCATCCACATTTATTATATTGCATTACAACATGGGGTAGCTCAAAGAAATATATAAAACATCCTTTGGAAGGAAATCATAAAAAATGTCTGCGAACTCTGTCGAATAATGACAACAGATAGAGTCCCCCTTCACAATGTTTAAAGAGCTAAATATTTAAAAACTTTTATACAAATTCAATGCTGCTGTCAATATGTTCAAAGTTATCGATAAAAATCAACATATATCACCGCACCCCCGCTATAAATACATCATCTTTATAACACCAGACTGCCCAGGGAATTTATACACAAACCTAACTATACAATAGAAACTGCAGGAAATGCATTTTTTCAAAGGAGTAGATATATGGAATGCAATTCCAGTAAATACCAGACAGGCTTCATCACTAAATATACTTCGAAAATCACTTAAAAAAAGTACTTCATTAGCTACTGCTGATGTATAAGTTCACTAATGCCATTTTTACCATAGTAATGAAGTTCCCATTTTAAAATCAACTATTTAAAATATGCTAATTTCATTAAACACTTAATTTCGTATTTTTTGCTTTTATATTTTTTATTAAGTACCATTTATTTCCTACAAAATACACAATAAATCATTTAATTTAAAATTATGTAATATTTTGTAAACTTTATATTGTATTTATTATATTATTGCTATTATTATTACTTATCACTTTCATCATTTTAAAGTAATAAACTAAATGCCACTAATGTTGCCTAAAAAGCAGAGCTGGGCATTTGCGGCATATTTTGCGGTACTGCGGTACTTGCGGTACCACCGCACTACCACCCCGGGCCCCCATAACGCAGTACCGCAAAGGATCGCTGAAAGTACCGCAGTACCGCTACCGCATTCAAATTTCCGCGTACCGGTTTGGTACCGGTTTGGTAGTGCAGCAGTACTGCAGTACCGCAATATGCCGCAAGTGCCCAGCTCTGCTAAAAAGCCTTCATGCTTCCAACGGCATATTCAGATTAGAGTACTGTGAATATATTAACGTCATATCGAATCTCTAAAAATTTTAAAACTGTCAGTTTTATTCTTTTTTGAATAAAGATTTTGGAATTTGAAGTTTTTGACCACCACTTCACGTTGATCAACGAAGTTAAGCGACGTTGGGTCTAGGTAGTAATTGGATGGGTGACCGTCCTCTGCGTTCAGATGATGTAGCGACCCGTGGTTCCCACGTAAAGCTGTAGGCTCCCTCTATTACATGACCTATGCTGTTGCGGAGGTGGTCAAGCACACACACACACACACACACACACACATATATATATATATATATATATATATATATGAAAATTATTTCACGAAAGTAACACGTGAAAAATATTTATGATGAATAAAACCACGAAGGAAGCACAGAATGGTGTTCCTGAGGATGTCATTAGACGAAAGCGCTTGAGCACCATTCTGTGTTTCCTTTCCTTTGTGGTTTTATTCATCATATATATATATATATATAACTCAACGTAAGTAAAAATGAAGAGACTTAAATAAGTAATAATAATAGGAGGAGCAGCAGGTACATAACAGTCCTTATACACACCCTCACTAATATTTAAGATGGTATTAAATTCAAGTTTGAAATTGCAGCTGGAGACTTAGTAATAAAGGGATGATCCAACTTCTCTCTTAGCCAGTAATGGCTAAGTAAGTTGGGAGTATAAATGCCACAATACAATCTCGAGAATTTCCTAACTTGTTCTAATAACATTTCGCTAAATGATGAAAACGACCACTTTGCGTACGTACGCGCCAAAGATAAGCCGAAACCACCATTTCAGAATGGACTCAGGTGAGTCCAATTATAATTGTAAGTGGTGTGTTTAACGGAGTTGAAGAATCTACTACCGTTTTCGACGAGTAGATTGTTATATATGGAATATAACGCTATAAACCTATAGTGAAATCTATAGTGAAATTCTATAGTGAAACCTATAGTGGAATTCTATATGGGTTTGTAAGATGTAATTGTTTACTACATTTTTTATTTGTACAAAGGTTTTAATCATGAAAAAATGACTTAAGTTTTACAGTGAGCTAGAAATTGGTATGTGAAAATCTCATTTCATATATTTATAAACGTTATATATTTATACACATATAGTTATACACATTTATATCTCTACAAGTTTAACACTGAGAAATTTCAGCTGTTACGGTACGGAAAAAGAGAAGACCTAAAATGCATGGAATATTATACCCCAAATGGACAGGAAATTCAGAGAAATTCTAGAGCAAAAGATTTAGGGGTTGTAATGACTGATGATGCGAAATTTGAAACACAAAATAAGATAGCAGTAAACAGAGCAAAGAAAATAACTGGGCAGATACTGAGAACTTTTAAACGAAGGGATAGGAATATAATGATTCCTCTACTGAAAACACTGATCATACGCAAATTGGAATACTGGTTGATCCTAACATCCCCATAAAAAAAGAAAACATTAGACAGCTAAAGGGATTCAAAGAAGCTTCACAGCCAAGATCAAGGGGTGCAAAGAACTAAATTACTGGAAAGGTTACGCGAACTAAACCTATATTCACTGGAAAGGAGGAGAGAGAGATACACCATCATTAACACTTGGAAAATAATGGAGAAACTAGTCCCTAATCTTACTCTGAACTCTGTAACTCTAAAAACAACAGTGGAAAGTAGAAAAGGAAGACTGTGTCGTGTTCCCAAATTAAAAGGCGAGACAGGGAACATCTTTAACCCTGAAAGAAAATAGTTTTGTTGTGAGAGGACCAAAACTGTTTAATCAGCTGCCCAAAGACCTAAAGAACACGAATGGTGTTGCAGTGGTCATCTTCAAAAGAAGATTAGACGCCTGGCTCAGAACAATCCTTGATGATCCGGGCGTACCTGGCTAGGCTATGCGATGTGGAGAGTACAAGAAACCAACTCACTACTTCACCAGGCCAACTCGAGAGGAGGGGCAACAAGCTTGACCTTCGTGAAATGAGGAATCATCGCACGGAACCTTTGAAAGGTTGAAAGGAAAGGTACATCTACTCAACCGGTGAACTCTGGAACTGTTTTCCTCAATCCATCTTTCCCCCCGTTTCTAATGTTATAATGTTTCAGACCAACAAAGACCTTAGAATCCACTCATGGCTGGTCTACCTAACTGTGTTTGTAATTGTGTATTGCGCATATCCTCTGTGGTGGCGGAGGGGACCTATAATTTTACGTGGGTTCCGAACCACAAAAGCCTTAATTTTACTACCTTAAACTATACCCAATCTATCAACATATACGTCTAATCGATTTTTAAACATGTTTATAGACGTGCTACTAATTACTTCTACCGGCAAACGTTTCCAGCTACTTACTATTCTATGTGTAAAACAGTTTTTGGCAACTGCTGTCTCGAACCTTCTACGTGTCAGCTTACACCCGTTGTTTCAAGTTCTACTATATTGTGATATTTCGAAAAAGCCATCTCTATTTACGTTATCGACGTTATCGAACCCATTCATAATTTTAAAAACATGGATTAGATCACCCATTAGCCTCCTAATCTCGAGTGCAGTCAATTTTAACTCCTTAAGCCTATCCTCGTACGACTTTGACCTAAGCGACGGAATCATCTTAGTTGCTCGTCTTTGAACTCTTTGATTTTGTCTATATCTTTGCGCATATGCGGATTCCAAAATTGGATCGCGTACTCCAAATGGGGTCTAACTAATGATTTATAAAAAGAACAATAATGTCGCGAGACTTGTACTCAAAATTCCTAGCTATAAAACCTAGCACTTTGCTCGCTTTATTGACCGCTGCTGTACTTTGTTTCGCCACTTTTAAATCACCAGTGACTATAACTCCTAAATCTTTTTCCTGCTCTACGCTTGCCAACTCCTTCCCTGACATACTATACGCAAAATTACCATTACGCGAACCTATATGTAAAATTTTGCACTTATCGACGTTAAATCTCATTTGCCATGTGACTGACCAATCAACGATTTTATTCAGATCTTCCTGGAATTTACCTCTATCTTCGTCATTAATCGCTCTACCACCCAACTTCGTGTCATCCGCAAACTTTGAAACTGTACTGACTAGGCCGACATCTAAATCGTTAATACATATAAGAAAAAGCAAGGGGCCCAATACAGAACCCTAAGGAACGCCGCTCGCTACATTAGCCCAAGACAACTAGGCTCCATCAACGACCACCCTCTGTTTCCTACCTCGCAACCACTCTTCTATCCAATTTA
>JAJOZX010013431.1:5000-55000 GCA_023014485.1 Bathynomus jamesi | reverse complement strand
CGCGAAATGGCTGAAATTCCACCTTGGACATTTCGTAAAATGGCTAAAATGACTTTTGTCATGAATTCATAGAAATAACAAACATCACAATAAAATTGGAAACCTTTATTTAACTAACTAAATCTGCTAAAACATACATACATCCACAGGTCTGTTCAAATAAGTGATAAACACTCTTCAAATACACATTTGAACACATTTTAATTTGAATTTTCAATACAGAGGTTTTCAAATACTAACCGGGCCTTCATTGTTATTCCGATGTCCGCCAAATTATGTAGCGACCTGTGGTTCAGATCCCACGTAAAGCTGTAGGTCCTCTCCGTCATATGACCTAAAATATTGGGAAGGAGGTTCAACAACTCCATCATTACACTACGTGAACGTACCCTACCCAGACCTACCTGAAAGTGACAAACAGCAAACATCATTCAGATAACATTTCCATTGTTGGTTGTTTATTGTCATTCAAACTCGGAAATGACAAACTAAATGTCTTTTAAAAATGAAATTAAAGTAACTTATGAAGTTACAAGTTACTCGTGAAAAGTAACACAGTTACTCTAGAGATTAACTTAGTTACTGTTTCGAGAGGAAATTTGGTTGGATCACCTGAAGTTCAGGGCCCCCAGCCTTCGTTAGTTAGCCTTATAAAGCTAACTGACGAAAATATCACGACTTAACCTAACCAATCGTCAAGGGCGTACAGTTGACCTAACGATTGGTTAGATTAAGTCATGATGTTTTCGTTAGTTAGCCTTATAAGGCTAACTAAACAAGGCTGGGGGCCCTGATCTTCAGGTGATCCAATTGGTTTAATAACCAACATCGATGAATGCATACCTAATTTTAGTGTGCAGTGATAACCAATTTGCGCTGTAATAATTTCAATTTGTGCAGTGATAAATTAGGTTCTATATCCGAGATAGGGTGCTACTATAGTATGCGGTCTACTTACAATTGGTTAGCTTAAGTCGTGATATTTTCGTTAAAACTAACGAAAATATCATGACTAAACCTAACTAATCGTCAAGGACGATTGACATTGGGATGTAAACGAGCAATTAGTAAACAAGATAAGAAGCTATAATTAAAAGGTAGACCACATACTATAGTAGCACCCGATATAGAACCTAATTTATCACTGCGCAGATTTTCAATTTATCATTGCACAAATTTAAATTATTACTGCGCAGATTGGTTATCACTGCACACTAAAATTAGGTATGGATGAATGTAAAACAAACTCTCTAATTCAACAACAAAACTAAATGCCATGAACCAACTGACAGACGTTCTGCTTCGCTCCTTCGCAGAAGCCAAATATTTCAGATTGTTTCTCGGAGGCATAAACATAAACTGCCTTCAATATGTTTTGTACGATAACTTGTCTCGCGATAACGGGAAAAATTACCTACAAAAATTTTCCACTCGTATGAAGAAACAGTAATTGCCTCGCTATTATATTCATTATAATGCTATATCTACTCGTATATAGATAATGATGAGTCAGTAATAGCGCAGTATAGCGTCCTTTACTGATGATACAAAAATTAGGATAAATTAAAAACCCGAAATTATACAATATCGTCCAAAGCAGACACGGACAAAATGAAAAGATAGAGAGAAAATAGCTCACAAATTTTGATATGCAGAGAAAGGCTTCAGTTAAAACCAACGGAAAATGAGAATCAACAAGTTATGAAATACTGCGCCAACAATGGACAAGAAATAAAAATTAAAGATTTGCATGTAATTAAAATTGACGAAGCGAAATTTGATATAAAAGCAACAATTAAGTCATAAAGATACGAGACGAAATAATGGTTTTCTAAACCTCAATGACCATTCCAAAGCGGAAGTTCGTTCTAAACGTCTCCACATAAAAATAAGAAATTATTCAACCAAAACAAACACAAGGAAACTTTACAGTAAAACTAAATCGACTCAGAAAACTAAATTACAAGGAAAGATTAAATCTTTACTCCTTGGAAGGGAGACGAAAGAGATACACCATAATTTACACACGAAAAAATAATTGAACTGATTCCTATCTAGAAATAAACCTTATCACCCAGAAAACGTCGGAAAGCGTGAAAGGCAGAAATGTGACGCACCCCAAACTAGAAAAACCAGCTAAGAACTGTCCAAAGTAAGGAAAACGTGGTGTGTAGTGACGAGCCTGCTGCACGTAATGCATTTGGCACGACCAAGCTCTCCTTTTAAAGGGGATTTTTCTTCAGTTTGGTGGCATTACCACCCGTCTCAGTTAGACGAAGGACGTAAAGCAACTAACCAGCGCAACCAAATGAAAACCAGACAAAAAACAACAAGCTCTGAATAAGAATAACTCTGTATAAAGGACCAAAACTTTGAAATTAGTTGCTTCAAAAAACGAGAAGCGGTTCTGATATCGATGTGGGTCCCTTTAAAAGGAAACCACGCACCTGGCTCAGGACAGTCCCAGATTCAGCGACGGTATCTGGCCATGTCAAATGAACAACTCAAGAAACAAACTCCCTCCTCCACCAAGCCAGTTCTAGAGGTAGAAACTTGAACCCAATTAATTTCCGAGTAAGGACTTTTATCGAAATTATCTTCCACCCGAATTGTTCATTCTGATCTGACAAAGATCAAACTTGTTGCCCCACCTTAGACCTGCAGTTTAATATGAAATCCAAGCCACGAACCACGAGCCACCTCGTGTAGTCAAAATTTACAAAAATCATTGCCGGACTCAATCTTACATCCTCCTGATCAGCAGCCAGCGTCTTAACCACTAGTGTACCCAGGGTACCCATTTATTTATCAACCAACTTTTTTTCTGTAGGGAAGGATGAACAGCTAGGTGAGCTGAACGCTGCCTGCCATCGCTGGGAATCGAATCCGGGCCCGGTGGATTCGTAGTCAGTGATGTTATTCACTAGACCGATATACATATATATGCAAAACTACTCTCCCAGGATTTGAATCCACAACCTCTTCAGTCGTAGGTTAGGGCACTCCCCACTATGACGAGATAGAACTTAATACAACCTGACGGGTATCTCATCGTCTCAGGAAACCCAGAGTGCTTCCACCCATCCATACTCCGTCCATGGGACCCCATCGTTGCACCAGATGATTTGAATGAAATTCTAGTCCTTAGCACGAGTACGGGAGGGTTAATACTGAAAACGCCTCTGGGCGCGAAAGCATCGTGTGTTTCCTTGAACGCTGAAATATCCGGCAGGTTGTATTAACTTTTTTCCGTTGTAGCATAGCGGCTAGCGCCCTCACCTTCTACAGTATTTAAAAAGTCCTGGGCTCGAATCCTGGTGATACACACATATATATACACACACTGTGTATATATAAATAATTACGAATCATTAGATTTTTAAATTCAGAATAAAAGATTTTCCCAAGATTACCATGTACGAGGGCCACTCAATATTTTGCCCCACCTTTTTTTTTCCTTCCAAGTTTCCTTGTAAGTTCCAGAAATTTTGTACACAAGTAGCTAATACCTTTTTTACAAGTTTTTATTTTTCCACATAGTCTCCATCCTTTTCTACGGCTTTCCTCCACCTCGAAACAAGGGCCTTTATTCCTTGCTGGTAAAAGTCCGCTGGGTTCCGTTGGAGTCACCTCTTAACCTCCTCAACAACCTCATCGTCACTCGGAAACTTTCTTCCACGAATAGCATCTTTCATTGGCCCAACAATAGAAATCTGAAGGTGCCAGATCCGGGCTGTATGGAGGATGGGTAACACAGTCAAGCGCATTATTGTGATGGCCTCTCTTGTTTGCAACTGTTGTGTGATCTTGTGTTATCGTGCAAAAAGAGGACGTCTTCCAGTTTTCTCTCCGGTCGAACACGCTTTATACGTCTCTGGAGTCTTTGTAGGATAGCAATATATGCCTCTGAGTTGATTGTTTGTCCTTTGTTCGTAATGTCCACCAGAATCACCCCTTCATGTCCCAGAAGATGGTGGCCATAACCTTTCCTGCAGGGCGAGCCATTTTTAACTTTTTCTTGCGTGGGGAGTCTGCGTGATACCACTCCATGGATTGGCGTTTTGTTTCATGTTCAAAGTGGTGTACCCAAGTCTCATCCCCAGTCATAATTCGTGACAGGAAGTCATCCCCTTCTGTCTCGTATCGAACCAACGACTCAGAAGCAATTTCTTTTCTTTGGGCTTTGTGATCTTCAGTCAGTTAGCGAGGAACAAACCGTGAACACACTTTTGAGTATCCCAGTTGCTGAATTATCGTATTCACACTTCCTTCACTAATTCCTAGCTGCAGTGATAGCTCCTTGTATGTGACGCGCCGAGTTGATTGAATGATGCTGTTAGCACATTGCACAGTGTGATATGTGACAGCCGATGCTGGGCGGCCGCTGCGTGGCTCATCATCGAGGCTGGCTCTCCCTCTCTCCGATGATCTCACACGTTTAGAGCAGCGTCCAACTGTGCTTCGATCAACAACAGCATCTCCGTAAACGTTTTGTAGACGTTTGTGAATATTTCCAACTGTTTCCTTCTCTGCGGTTAAGAACTCGATAACAGCTCTCCGTTTACGACGCACATCCCTGTCAGACGCCATTTTCGAAACTGCGTTAACCATCGGTTTTACACAAGGAGGAGAGGTTCAAACTGGAAAAATCCGGTTATGTGAAGCGCAGAAAGTTGAAACTTACGGCCCAAAAGACATGGCCTATTATTTAGCTAAGAAAAAGGGTGGGGCAAAATATACTGAGTGCCCCTAGTGTATAATATATATATATATATATATTATATATATATATATATACACACACACACACACACATATATATTATATATATATACAGTGGTGGGCACCGTTCACCAAAAAGTTAACTTCGATAACGATAATCCGTTAACTCCAATTTTTAACTCCGATAACGATAATCCGATAATTTTACTACAAAGTTAACGGAAGTTAACGATAATCCGTTAACGATAACTATTTCTTTACTAACATTTAAAAAAATCAAGGAAAAAAGCTTTAAAACCCATAGAAAATGTTTATTTTGCAAAATCCAACAATAAGTAGGTATTTAACTGTATTTTTATCAAGTTTTGCAACTTTTTTGCTTAACAACTTTTATTTTATTTTTAATAAAAATGTACTGATTACATGTTTTGAAACCCTTGTAACCACTAACCATTAACTAAATTTTAATTTACCAGAGAATTATTATGGCGGGAACTGAAAGGTAAAATTAAATTTTAGGCACATTTATTAAAGACTATGACACAATGTGCTGGTTGCCCTTCAGAAAGACCAACTTCTCAAGTTAGGCCCAACTGCCAGTCTTGACCTCTTGGGCCTCAGGATGTCCTTGCCGAGAGAGAAGAGCCGTTCCACTGCGGCAGAGGACGGAATTGGCAGACTGAAGTTATGGCGGTTTGAATTCATTCGCGGAGCGGTGATCTTCCGTGAATGACTCCTCGCAGTTAACGTGTTAACGGACTTTAACAGACTAAATATCGAGTTATCGGAAGTTAACTGGTCCGATAACGATAAATGGAAATTAACTTCCGTTAATAGTCCGTTAAAAAAGTTAACTTCGTTAATTAACTGTTATCGGATTAACGCTTTAGTGCCCAACACTGCATATATATATATATATATGGTACTCGTTTCGGTGGTGTAGTGGTTAGCGTTGCTGACTACGAATCCATCGGCTCCGGGATCGAGACCTAAAGGATCGAGGTTTTTAAAGTAGAGTGACAAGCTTGACCTTAGTCAGAATGAACAATCCGGGCGGAAGTCAAACCAAGGTTAACCAAGGTTATAACAGCGTCTTTACTTATAGCGAATTATACAGCATATATCGTATTTACGTATAACGAATTATATATGGATATAGTTCAGATGGTCACGTGACACAGCATGAACGGGCGGATAATTTCATTCTTAACTCTCTTAAGAGGAATTTAATTTCGGCGATTGAAGAGTGAAGGAATTCTTTGAATTTATTCCCGAAGGAATTAAAGAATTGAAAGGATAAAATTTGAATTCTGTTTTCAAACGGAGAATTTTTAAAAAGGAGATAATGAGATCCAAACAATTTGGCATAGTTTTGATACCTCTGAACACGACCCAGATAAATTGGTTTTCTATACTACAGTACTTGCAAAATGAAGAACTTCTATATATATATATATATATATATATATATATATATATAATATTATATATATACAGTATATATTGAGATGCACGCCCACAATGAAAAATGAAAAGCGATTCCAAGGTCTTTCATTTTCCTTGTGGGTGAGCATCATTTATTTATCTCTCTCAGGCGATTTGGTGCCTGAGTCGTGAAGTTTAGTATGTCTTTAGAAAATAGAGACTGAGTCGTCTTTGCAAATTGCAGGACATCATTTGAGCCGTCAATTAAATTTAATATGCATAGTTTTGGCCAGCGCCCGTAGATCAGTGGATAACACTGTTTCCCTATAAGCGAAGCGAAGATACGGAGGTTGGGAGTTCGATTCCTGATGGTATTGGTAATAATAATCCAGGAGTTAGCGCAATGGGACGCATTCGTCTGGCCTGGGAGGTGTGCCGGTTTCTAGTCCAAATCACTGAGTATTAATTATTATTCTTATACGTAGTGATACACGGCCCCGACGAGGTTCATCCGCTCTTGTGGCTCGACGATTATTCCGGGGGAGGGGAGCACACCCCATTGTTTTCTCCATCTCGAAGAGTCCTTCTCATCCGTACAATGAGAGGACCTTACCATCAGTGGGACGAAGAAACTTTATAGGGTGAGCAGTTATGTAAAGAATAATTTGCCTACTGAGCAGTGTCCACACTAGTGGGGTTTATGGGGTCGGAGAGGCAGTCAAACCCGCGTCATCATGGCGGGAGCGAGGAAGGAAATTGAAGCAGTTTAATTCATTATTTAAATTCATTTTAAGTGCAATAACCGCACTTAAAAACGATGGAAAGTGGAAAAAATAAGAAAGAAAAGAGGGGCCTTGGATGGCGTGATCGGTAGGATCGCTGACTCTGAAACCACGTGATACTGGTTTGAATCCCACTAGCTCCTAGTTTCCCCTTTTTACTGTCTTTTCACCTTCGAAGTTCCTCATTTTATTTGAAGTCCTCCTAGGAAGAAGTGGCTAAGCGACAAAAGTAAAAACGCCAGAAAACGCAGTTAAAGTTATACCAATTTGAAAGGGACATAACTTTTGAACTTTTTGAAGATATTTTGGTCGAAATATCTTCGGAAGTTAAAAAATTATGCCAACTTTCAAATTTGGTACAACTTTAACTGCGTCTTCTGGTGTTTTTTCTTTTGTCGCTTAGCCACTTCTTCCTAGGAGGATCTCATTTAATATAAAGAAACAATCAGTAAAATTAAAACTTTGAAAATGCGTTGTTGGCTTTTCACTTGCTGAGTCCATCGATGTTGAGGAACCTCTTCTTACCACTTTCTTTTCCGCCTTTTTAGCTTGAAATGGGAAGCGCATGCCCAGTAGAGATCCCCCAACTTCCGTGACCCTCTCCCGCAAACGTTCTTATGTCTTTATAAAGAGTGAAAATTTTGTAGCTGAAAATGAAATGAAAAACAGGAGGAAACGTGATAATAAAAAAAGTTAAAAAGTTTCAGGGATTGACCAGAGATGAACAAGTTTTGATATAATATCGGTGATTATCGATTATCTTATGAAATTATCTTATGATTATCTTATGAAATATGAAATGAAGATTAATCATATTCATACGCTAGTACACACTCCTGTTAATTACTTTTCTGCCAGCGCCCATAGATCAGTGGGTAACACTGTTTCCCTATAATCGAAGCGATGACACTGAGATAAGGGGTTCGACAACCGATAGTGCTGATTAATATAAATACAGGAGTTAGAGCAATGGGTCGCATTACTTAGCTTGAGCGCTGTGTCAGGTTTTGGCCTTCCTGCTTGACTATTATTTAAGTACTTCTCCGGTGGATGTTGTACCTGTGAGCCTGGGATACTATCGAAGGAATCAGTTACCAGTGAAGTTGTTAAATTAAGGAAAGAACTCCAGTAAATGTGTTAGTGAACCTTGTTCATTTCATGTAACTACCACTACACTACTCGTTGGTAAAGAGTTAGGCATTAAGATTCAGCTCCTCAGCGGACATCTTGATCACAGTTCAACGAGAACGTCCGGTTAAGAAACACTAGTCTAAAGGAAAGACACCTTACTAAATCGCTTTTACTAAATCGCTTTGACTAAATCGCTTTCACTAAATCGCTTTGACTAAATGGCTTTTACTAAATCGCTTTGATTAAATCGCTTTTACTAAATCGCTTTGACTAAATCGCTTTGGCTAAATCGCTTTGGCTAAATCGCTTTAACTAAATCGCTTTTACTAAATCGCTTTTACTAAATCACTACAAATTCACTGAATGATAATACTGTTTGAAAGATGAAAAATTTTGATAAAAGACTCATGAAGAAAATTTAAACTAAAGTCTTCAGGAAATTTTGAGAAAGGGTAATACTGAAATGCATCTAATATAATGATAGGGTTCTTTAACCTCCTTCGCAATATCTAAGGTCATATGACGGAGGGGATCTAAAGCTTTACGTGGGGTTCGAACCACTGGTCGCTACATAGTCTGGACGCGTGGACGGTCTCCCATCCAACTACTAGCTATCCGACCCAACGTCTTTTAACTTCGTTGATCAATGGGAAGCGGTGTTCCCACATTGGCTACGGCGTATCCCCTGAAGTACATGCTTCGGACATACTGTGCAGTCTGCAGCATATATTATCGTACAACCCTCTACCATTTCCTACTGTATGGATCGTATGATGAAAAGATTTCAGTTTTAGATATTACAGACAGCCGCTTTTTACGCGAAAATTTTCCTTTCTTTTTGGCTGATGAGGTTAGTCTGATCCTAACGAAAGTACTTTATTTGTAAATTTTAAATGAGTTGTTTTAATTCATAATTAGTGGTAAAGGTAATATACTTGAGTATATGTATCAAAAGGGCATTCGATTCCGTTCGTATGTAGGAGAATTACGACTTCCGATTAATCGAGGGCCATGGTGTAGTGGTTATCATATCCGACCGGTAATTGGGTGATCCCGCGTTCGATTCCCGGGAGGTGCCTTATTTTGTATTGCTCGTTTTCTCTCCTCTTCTTGTGCGGACACTCTTCTAAACAAGTGTCGTTCTTGACATTAATTATACTGTGTGTCGTTTGCAGTTAATATATATATGATAAACAAATAAGGCTGCAGTAAAAGTTTTTAAATCAAATTAACTGTAGAAGGCCAGTATGGGATCCCACACATAGCGACTAGTGTGGGGTCTACGTAAGACCATAACGAAAATGATATTTATAGGTTGAATTAAACAATTTATTGTTACGAAACAATAATAAAAATTAACTTGCGTACAATAAAAGACTTCACTTCCAGAAAAATAGACGTACTTTTATCGTAATAGTCCACGTTGCTGACTTTCCACGGTTAAATATAAAAGTATTGAAGTCTTTTTTTATAAACACTTTCTCATTTTCAAATTCTTCCCAGATAGCTTCCGTTTCGAAGCATTCCAACGCAAACTGTGTACCGAATTTCGCCAAACTGAAATCGGACCCCCACCCAACACTCGTTGACCGCTTATAAGTTTCATTGGCTCCGCCACTCGGGCCATTTTTTATGTTTTCAATTCCCTTGACTCGTATCTTTTTTCCTTCTGAGGTCAAGTGAGCACTTGTCCAAAAATCCTTTAGCCACGCATCAGACAAGAATTTTATGTATACGGTATATTGGTATGAATACGATATGTAACATATATATATATATATTAGGGTGACAATAAAAATCGAAAGTTGGAGTTTTTTATTGGCCATTTGTTCAATGCTGCTACTACATGAGAAAACAATGTACTGTAAATATTAGGTCATTCAGATAATATTTAAAGGTGTCTCAAGTGAGGTAAATAATTCTCCTTATAACAAAAATTAATTATTCATTACCTAGTAAAAATAAATTAATATTTTTTTAAATTAATGTAAATAAACGTTAGTTTTAGTTCATAAGGTTTAAGTGCAGGCGTACTCCAATCGTAATAAGTAAATAATATATTTACTAAATATATTCCAGGGTGTCTTTCATTCAATTGTAGACCACCCATTAATTCTTGCTTTTCCTCAAGCCATACCCCTTTTTCAATGTACCAGGCTGAGACTTCCTATGATCCTCAACAACCTGCAAGAGATGTTGGCGCTGTTCTTCATTCTTCGTAATCTTTGTAGTGAAGGCCTGGATCAAGGCAATTCCCCTCTCTGCCATGTCATTGACGACTTTTAGTCCTTCAACTATAGTCAAATTAGTCTTGAAATCTTCGTCGTCCGGCCAGGTCTCTGGTTCCTTGGACAAGAAACCATCATTAATTTTTAGAAGTTCAAAGAGAAGCTTTGATCCTTTCGAGGCAAAGTCCGAGAGCTGCTTTGTTGAAATGGAAGAAACAGCAGGTATTGGGGTTCGCTTTGGAGGATCTTCAGCAGCTTCTTTTTCGAGGATTGATCGAGCGATATTCTTTTTCGTCGTTGCACTGATACCTTTATCAAAGAGTGCGAGACCAATCAAGTACTCGCTGAGGTACCATAAGTGACGACCGAGGACACTAAGGCAGGATGCTGAGATCTTTTCATCGTGGTACTTTGCTAGGTCTTGAAGAAGCTTCAAATCGTTCGCGGGAGCAGATGAAGGACTGCTGGCCGTGAACCACGCGCTGACATATAACTCCAGGGTAAAAAATACAAATCGTTTTAAGCCAGACATTTCACGAGTTGTAAGTCTGAACTGATGGGAAAGCAGCAGGATTTTTAATGAATAAATTACTTTTGCCATCCAACGTGCTCGGTGAAGTGCTCCAGGTCGCCGAAACCTAAAGTTAGGTAAATTACCTCCAAGGATTGTAATCGACAACTCCAAGAATTCACGGTAATCATCCCTCGGCTGATGTTTTGTCAGATATAGATTCCAGCAAGCGATCAGTTCTTCTCGATTCTCATTCAGACTCGATGGAAGGTCTGACAGGGTCTTGTACTTATCTTGGCAAATTGTATTCCACGTCTCTTTGAAGCGGGAGAATAGGAGGATATCTGGACCAGATGATGGTCCCATGCATTCCATGTACGCCTTCTCAACGACAAGTTCTATGATGTGATGGCGACATGCAAGGTATAAGAGTCGGCGGCCGAGTTTCTGCTCCAAAATTACGCATGCCCCAGACAGGTAACCAGTATTTGAAGCTGTAGTGTCGAAGCTCATAGCTGATACCTTTTCTGACACATTCCATTCTTTGAGCGCAGCATGTACCACCGAGGCGATGACCTCACCCGTTCCTGATGTCAGCTTAGGTACACCCAAGAGCTTCTCGGTATCAACTCCGGTTACAAAAATGGCTAGTCGGTCACATCGACCACCTTCATCGTCTGGTAGAATTTTTCCGTCCCAGTGAACAGTGAGCACTTCGTTGGGTGTGAACCTTTGTTTAATCTTTTCTGCCGTCGCCGAACGGAGCCTTTCTCGTGATTTCTAATGGTTTCATAGTTGAGCGCGAGTTTTTGTGAGTTATGGCCGAGGCTTCTAGCCGTAGCGTCGATAATCCGGTGTGCTGAACGATGACTGATTCCTGTGCGATCCAATGTACTTGCCAATTCGGGAGTGATGACTTGGATAGTGCCACGAGCATAACACTTGCGTTTTTCAGGAGGCGGGCGGTGAGTCTTCAGATGATGGCGCAGAATATTACCTTAGATATCTTAAAAGAATCGGGAGAGAACTTCTAAGCGTTGTTTTCAGTCAGGCAGTCGTATGCAAAATGAACTTGAAGCACCAAAAGCTGATCATCCAAAGATTGATACACATCATATTATTTAACGATTTATTTATGAAAATTTTAATTTAATGAAATAAATTAATCGATTTGCATAATCTATAGTATGAAATAAAGGAAACAATTCTATTAAATTATATAATACACTTGCATTCTCGAAACATTTTTGTTTTTGAAGCGTTGTCGAAACTCGTTCATTCTTGACATTTCTTCCGCGCGACAGTTTCATTCATGTGACTCGAGGCACCCCTAAATGCTTTCCGAATTCCATGAGATTTCGTCTACGGTGTTTCCTCATAGGGTGGCAGCATTGGACAAATGGCCGGCAAATATTTTTTAATTTCAAATTTTATCCCTATAAGAAGTTGTCACCCTAATATATATATATATATATATATATATATATATATATATATATAATATATATATATATACATTATACACACATTTCTTGTGTTTCATAATTTCATTATTAAATATTAAATACAGTAGGAAACTGCTTTTAGCAACCGTGCGCACTTTACAGGCCGAAATCTACTAATTAGATACAATTGTAATTATATAATTAGCCATGATTACAAGATTTTTATAAAATTTTATAATAGACTTAAAAGACTAAAAGCAACTTACAGTTTAGGACATATATTTAATATTAGCAGCTAAATACAACAAATAATGAAACAAGTATAAAACTGTAAGAAACTTACAGACTAGGACATGTACTTTTACTAGACGCTTATTACAAAGAATAATGAAATGCGAGGTGTAGTGGAAAGTGATGGGAGAGATTTCTAGAAATAATGAGAATTTTAACAAGGTGAAAGAAAGAAAGAAGCGCCTTAAGTAACTTTGTAATTTGTTAAGTTTTAATCGCTTTATAAAAGATAAGAAATCATTGATTGTGTTTAACTCACTCGGTAGATTGTTCCATAATTCCATCTCTAAATAAATGGAAGAATTTCTACTACACTAAAGAGTATAGTTTGCCTTTGAGATATATTCACTCTCCATATACCTTGTTTGATGTTAGTGACGTATCTGATTGTTCATTATAGTCTCGATTAATATGGTCGGAGCGGATTGTTTTGTAACTCTGAACGTGAGGGAACGCATCTGTATTTCAAATATGACTTCAAATTTTAATATACGCAGTTACTTGATGAAGATTCTTGATGTATGGTGCGTAATAGTCATCCTTGATTAATTTTCTAATAATTCTCTTCTGGTTTATGATTAAAGGGTAGATGCTGTAATCAGAGCCGGATTACCCAGTAGGCACAGTAGGCACGTGCCTAGAGGCTCCAAGTCCCCGTAGGTTGACTGTTATATAATCAGTATTATTAAAAGCAAAAAGAATAAATAAATAAAAAATAAATAAATAAGTAAAAAGTTGTTGTTTTTTTTTGCGGTCAGAAAACCCCCAAAATCTACCACGAAAAAAAAATTCTTTCAGCTCAGTGCTATCCAAATGTTATAGCTCTATGCATATATTTAACTTTTTCCTGTTCTTTCTCCAAACGGTCTTTCTCCAAACTTGCCCGAATTAAAAATGAAATGAGCCAAGAATGGCTGAATTCTTTGAGTGTATGTGCAGTTAAATATGACAGTGGTAGAAGCCTGGACTTCACAGACTTTATGGCCCAATTTGCTTCTTAAAAGGCACGCAAATGTATGTTGTAAATAAAATAATAAAACAATGAGCCTATTTTGGGTATTATGCTTCTTTATTATTTCTGTAAAAAAGTGTTGTAATATTAAAAAAAACGTATTTCAGTATGATACTATAGTTTTTTATAACATTACAAACTACGAGGAAGGGCCCCCAAAGTCTTGGTGCCTAGGGCCCCAGAGGGTCTTAAACCGCCACTGGCTGTAATCACACGCACTCCCATATGCGGTAATATTGTATTCAAGGGCGGATCTATGTGGGGGGGTAGGCGACCTTTGGCCCCCCTCGATTTTTTGCAAGTACCCTATTTGAATGATGTGTATGCCTCTGAAAACAAATTTGTTTTTGTAAATAGATCATGGTTATTTTATTTTATTCCAATTTTATTTTGAGTCTTTATCTGTATACATTGTACTTCCAAATATGTAGTTGCAGTGGTTTTCATAGGTGCTCTTAGTACTGGTGCAGTCATATTACTATTTTTATCTTCAACTTATTCTGATAGTTCTTTTAATTGGCAAGACATTTGTAATTGTTTGAAAAATTTTCTGTGATAATTGTTGTACCCAAATCAGATTTTTATTTTGTATCATATTTGGATGAGACTGATCTAATAAAACAATACAATTGATTTTACACTCGCTCACTGGTGGTCTGTTTTAAGAAATTTTTTTAGTATTGTGCCATTTTTATTTTAGGGGTGCTCTTTTTTCTTTGGACGCCCCCTTATTGAAATACCTAGGTCCACCCTTGTTGTATGTGACATGTGGCTAAACTAGAGAGAAGTGTAGCGTTTTAGGCGCATTTGTGGGAACCTAAAGACGTTTTACTTCTGCTCAATACACAGCTATTTTCGAACCACTATCTCCCATTGTTCTAATAGTGTTTTGCAGTTAAATGCGTAACACTGCTTCCCGTTGATCAACGAAGTTAAGCGCCATGGGGTCTGGTTAGTTGTTGGATGGCGGACCGTTCTTTGCGTCCAGATTATATAGCGACCAGTGGTTCTAATCCCTCGTAAACCTATAGTAAACCTATAGTAAATTAGTATAAGGGTGTTTATTTTTAGAACAAGGTCACGCTTGGAGTTGTGACTGTGCTAAACATGTCTCTGCATGTCGAGACAAATTGACTGATAGGGTTGCAATTCATATTGTAGCGTCAGTCCACTGCGGTGAGCCCGTAAAGTTAAACGTGTTTTGTTTCGCGACGATTTCTTATGACGTCGGAGAGTTACTTGGTTTTTTTTTACTGTGAAGGTGTTGTGCACCATGAATATGCTCCACAGGGGCAAACAATCAACAAGGAATTTTACATTGAAGTTTTGAGACGTCTACATGAAGCAGTTCGGAGGAAACGGCCGCAGAAGTGGGAGTCCAGAGACTGGATGCTTCATCACGATAACCCGCCATCTCACTCGTTGCAACTTGTCCAGCAATATTTGGCCAAAAACACTACCTCCCAAGTATAGCAGCCTCCATATTCGCCGGATTTGGCTTCATGCGACTTTGTTTTTGTTTCCAAAGCTCAAACAAACCCTGAAAGAACACTGATTCGATGAGAGACCATTAGAAGAAATTCGACGGAGCAGCTTTTGGCCATTCCGAAAAGTTTTTTCGACAAACGTTTTCAACAGTGGCAGGATCGTTGGGCAAAGTGTGTGGCTTCAGAAGGAGCGTACTTTGAGGGAGATTAAGCCCCAAACCCTGTACGTACCATATTCTCTCCATAATCGCATCAGTCCGGATATATTTTGAACGAACCTGGTATGTGTGATATATACAGTATATATATATATATACAGGGTGTACATAAAGTCAGGATCTATTTTTGTGAAGCACTTGGAAATTATATGGAATTCAATCATAAAATGATAAAGTGGTAACATTTATTAAATAATTAAGAGTAGGATTCGACGTGACGCCCATCAGTATCCCTGCACAGCTCAAACCGTTCCGCAGCATTTCTAAACACATTCTGGAGCATTTGCGGGGTTATGTTATCTGCAACAGTTCGTATACGTGTACGTAAGTTTTCAAGACTCGTAATCTTCGTCTGATAGACGTGCGATTTGATAAAGCCCCATGCAAAGAAATCTAAAGGGGTTAAATCTGGTGATCTCGCTGGCCAAGGTCTGTTGCTTCCGCGTCCGATCTAGCGATTTGGAAAACGTCCATTTAGATAATCCTGAACAATTTTGGCATAGTGACAAGGAGCACCATCATGTTGATAGACGACGGTACTAACAATCCTATCCCCAATCAGCTGAGGTTCAAGGAATTGCTGCAACATGTCCAGATAAATAAGCCCCGTAACTGTAGCTTCAGCAAAGAAAAAAGGACCATAAACCTTAGATTTTGTTAAACCCATCCAGACATTAACTTTAGGCGAGTCTCTTTCCCAATTTTGGACGAAATCATTCGGTCTTTCATCTGCCCAAATTCGACAGTTATGGCGATTTACTTTTCCACACGTATGGAAAGTGGCTTCATCACTAAAGAGAATGTTGTCCATTAAATCATCACTCCAGATTTGTTCTACGAGATCAGCACACACAGCACTTCGTCAAGGGAAATCATCCTCATGTAAATCATGTAAAACCTGCAAATGATAGCTTTTCTTCTGCAAATTAACTTTCAGAATTTTGTGCACAGATGACGTCGGGAGGCCGAGTCTGTGTGATGCAGCACGAACGGACGTACGTGGCTCCTCAGTGATAATTCCGCGTACTACATTCACGGTAAGATCTGACATACACGGTCGTCCTGATCTTGCTTCATCATTTACAGATCCCGTTCGTTTAAATTTGTTCACCAATTTTCGTATTGTCTTGTCTATTGGCCCCAGCTTATGAAATCTCCTTATAAACTTCTCTCTGATGTCATTGTATTTCTTTCCCTCGATTCGCCAAATTACTATTGCCACACGCTCTTCTGTATTCATTCTAAGGGCTTCTGAAAAGAAAAATAGAAAAAAATAATTATTTCACAAAAATAGATCCTGACTTTATGTACACCCTGTATATAAATTATATATCCAAGTCTTGTATTTGAGGGTTAATTACAATAGGCTATTACAGAATTGTACGTACGTCGCAAATGATTCTCTCTTTCTCGTCTCAGAAAACAAAGACTTACACTAGATACTTCTATAATAACCGATAAGGGGAGGTCTCGAAAGCCAACAATACCCAACTTTAGGAATAAAGCGCATTTTCCTGTCTCCCGAGAGGCCACAGTGCCACACGCATGTATGATAACTTCCATATTGCTCTTTCTTATAAGGAAAAAAGCGAAAAAGAGGAGCTAAATCGAAGTTTGAGTTTATGCTAGATGTATGATAACTCCTCTAAAGCTTCTTTCGAATTTAGGAACATTGTTGTATATTTAAATATAAAGAATAAAAATAATGCTTGGAGGTTGTTTAACCATTTTTCGTAACGGCAAAGGTCAAATAACGGAGGGGGATCTACGGCTTTACTGGGACTAGAATCAATAACCCCACCAAAGGAGATCCAGAGAAGCTCTTTATTCCGAACTAAGTCCCCTTAAGTCCGACCGGAGATTCGAACCCAGGACCTTCAAATTAATAGACCGTCTCTTTACCATTATGCCACCCTGGTGGGTTAAAGCATATTCATTTTTATATTCTGTTGTCGGCAAAGTTTCCATCTTTTTCGTCGTGGGGACCTAGAAATCTGACACGAACCATGTTGAATGATTTTGGTGACACACTCCCCATCAACGAAGACCTCCTCCCTTATCTGTTAAAACTGTATATAAATATTAAATAAATGGTCAAAATGGTTTAAAGATCCCTAAATAAAGGAGAGAAAGGTACAAGGTTTTAAAAAAAGAGCATGTACAGTCGATTAAAAACGTCCTGGAGTGAAGACCCATGTTTTCTATACCAATATTTTTCGGTGGAAGAAGCGCAGTGTCTAACAACAGGACTTTTTAAATCAAATGTACATAAAAAAGTTAACAGTTAACTAAGTAAAGGCAAGAAAGAATTAATTAAAGTATATAGTACTCAAATAAGTTTTAATTCTGTGTGAATAATAAAAGAGATATCAAAGTGCCAGTGCCAGTGCCAGATAATCATTTATGTGGAAGATGATGAAGGTTCGGAATAAATGAGTGGCAACAGGAAGATAAAGTGTTTAATATGAAGACACTCGATTGATCGACTTTGAAGGATAGCTAATATCGTCGTCCACTTTATAAAGAACAGGAAAGTGTATAAGTGTATTCTTAGCGTTTAAAAATGAGCTAACGGAGTATATACTCGTATATACAGTATATATATATATCTACACACACACACACACACACACACACGAATATATATATATATATGCGCCTCGGTGGTGTAGTGGTTAGCGTTGCTGAATGCAAATTCATCGGCCCCGGGTTCAAGACCCGACGGCAGCCGGCGCGCAGCAAAACCCAGCTGTTCATCCTTCCACACATAAAGAAAGTGGTTGGTAGATAAATGGGTACCCTAGGTGGCATAGTGGTTAAGACGCTGGGCTGCTGATGGGCGTGGTTCGGATTCCACGTTAAACTGTAGGTCTAAGGTGGAGTGTGAAAAGCTTGACCTTCGTCAGAATGAGCAGTTCGGGCGGAAGCTAACCAAAGGTTTTATATATATAACTTATATTATATATTTATAAATAAATAATGTGTGTATATATATATATATATATATATATATATATATATATATATATATATATATATATATATATATACACACTTACTTTACGTGAGTTTGAACGACGGTTCAGGATCGACCTGCGGTTGACCCCTCTGCAGCATCCCGCCTCATTTGCGGGATCTGGTGAAGGAGGGAATTGCTCTCCGATCTTCTCCTGCCCTCGTAGCCAACCAAGCATGGCTGGTCAGGGACTTTGTACAGGAATCTGTCCAGCTGGTTCTTCAATTTATTCAGGTCAGTGTGCTGGGGATTCCTCACTTCTTTTGGTAGGACATTGAAAAGCTTTGAGCATCGTATTCTGAGGGTATTTTCCATCCTCGTTTTCATGGCTCCTTGTCCCATCGCAGCTGGGACTGTACAAAATCTGCCTCTTCTCTCATTCCAGTTTGTTTCTATTTCATTTCTAAGGTTAGGGACAGAGCCCTCAAGTATTTTCCATATGTATATTATTGTGTACCGCTCGCGCCTTCTTTCGAGAGAGTAGAGTTCCAGGGAATGTAGTCGAGACCAGTAGTCTTCGCCTTCCGTTTCCTCTATCTTAGACGTGAAAGTCCTTTGTATAGCTTCAATGTTCGCAATGTCTCGTTCATTATTTCCTTACATATCTTTGCGTTATCTGCGAAGCATGATACAATGCTGTCCTTAATATCTGCATCAATATTTGCAATCATTATTATGAACAGCAAGGGAGTTAATACTGTCCTTTGTGGGACAGAGCTCACGACTTCCTAGACTTTCGATTTAACTCCATTTACCACCATTCTTTGTGTTCTTTGCGTCAAGAAATTAAATATCCACCTTCCTAGCTTTCCAGTAATTCCTGTATTCTTAAGTTTGTGTGCTATGATTCCATGGTCACATTTATCGAAGGCTTTAGCAAAGTCCGTATATATTACATCAATGTTTTGTTCTCGACACAATGTTTCTAATATTTTCTCCTGGTGGTCTAGTAGCTGTGATAGGCATGATTTTCCCGCCCTGAAGCCATGTTGATTTGGGTTGTATAAGTCTTTTTCTTGTAGGTAGTAGGTAGTTTTGCCTTTAATTATACTTTCAAAACACTTTATAGGGTGTGAGGTGAGAGCCACTGGCCGATAATTCTTGGGCATTGCTCTGTTACCACCTTTAAATAGGGGGGCAATGTTCGCGTTCTTTAAGGGGAGTGGAATTTGTCCTGTGCCGAGTGATTTCCTCCATAGTAAGTATAGCGGTTTGGCAATACTCTCTTTGCATTTCTTCAGAAACGTGGCACTTCATGTGTTTGGCCCTGGCGCTGAATTGTCTCGCATCTGTGATAAGGCCGTAATTACATCTCCTTCCGTGAACTGGAAGTCCATTAATAGGTTTGTGCCGGAATTTGTTTTTGGTTGATCTGTATCTATGTCGAAAAATTCGTCTGGATTTTCCATTTCCTTCTCGGACTTAGGGGTGCTAAACACATATTTAAATTGTTCCTTAAGCAGTACACTTATTTCTTTCGGGTCATTTGTGTATTCTGCCTCCCCGTCTATCAACGGACCAATACTCTCCTTACACTGCATTTTTCTTTTCGCAAACGTGTAGAAGTATTTTGGGTTATTTTTTATGTTTTCTGCTACCTTGTTTTCCTCCTCGTTTGTCTTGTGTAGGGATGTTTGCTTTAGGTCCATTTCTATTTCGCCAAGTTGACCCTCTAGTTTGAGTCTCTTTGCATCAGTTCTGCATCTGTGGAGATGTTTTACGGTTTGTCTTCGTTGCCTGAATAGTGTCCTGATTTTTCCTCTCGAGGTCGCTACGTTTTCCTTCCTGATATATATATATATAAGGGATGGAGAACTAAAAAAAGTATCGGGTCCAATTTCGATTTCAGTTTTAGATGTTTTCAATTTAATTTTTTTCATATCAGTTTTATATCAATATTAAAGTTATTCAGTTATTCAGTACTCATATAGGCATTATGAATACCTTCCTTTACAGATTTCATGTGAATACCATAATGTAAGGCTTGGCTATTTCTCGTCAGTATAATATATGACACACACACGCACACGCACACACACACACTCTCTTTCTCTTTTCCTCTCTCTCTCTCTGTATATATATATAAAGATCTGTTCAGGCAACATAGCCCCTGGAATTGAGTATAGGATAAATTAGAGAGTAAAAAGGATTAATAGGAAATTGAGCGAATCTCAATTAGGAATTTTGGTGGAAAAGCGTTCCTCGAATGGGTTTGGGATCTGGGCAGATGAAACAACACGAAACTTAAACATGTCTTTCTTATAACCTCAATCTAATGGGGAAACTTCCAACAAAATTAGAAAAGGATCTTACGAATATAATGTTATTTCTCATCGTTTTCCCAATACACGTATGGGGAATTAGGTCTTTTTCATATATATATATATATATATATATATATATATATATATATATATATTATATATATATATATATATATATAATATATATAGGGAGAGAGAGAGAGAGAGAGAGAGAGAGAGAGATGATGAAATGAAGAGAATGGAAGGGTCTGGCTAGAAGTTGGATAGGTGACCGTACTCTATTTCCAGATGATGTAGAAACCTGTGGTTCGAATCCCACATAAAATTGTAGGTCGCAAGCTTTGAAGCAACATTAATGTTTAACCTTCTTCGCGACGGAGAGGACTTACGACTTTAAGCGGGGTACGAACCATCTAATGGTCGCTACATCATCCATCTGGACGCGGAGGAACAATCACCCATCCAACTAACTACTCTTCAGAACCATTGTCGCTTAATCTCGCTGATTTTACGAGAAGCGGTATCGCAATGTCGTCAAGAGGAAGCCCAAGTTTCAAAGCAATTTCATGATGACTATGAAAGCTATTCCCAAAGATATACCAAAACATGCGAGTGAATGTGGGTAAAACTTAAAAGGGTTCGAGTCCCACTAGGTCCTAGTTTCTCACTTAACTGCCTTTACTCTTTTCATTCATAAAGGATAGTCAGGAGACTCACTTTCGGGCAAAACGTCTTCATATTGTATAATGTATATATATATATATATATATATATCGTAAAGAACGACGCTTGTATAGGAGAACATACCGCGCAAGATGAGGAGGGAGAACGAACAAATGAAAAAATGAGGTAACCACCCGGGAATTGAACCCGGGATCTTCCGATTGCCGGTCAGATATGATAACCACTACACCATGGTGTAGTGGTTATCATACCTATATATACCTATATATACATATATATATATATATATATACTATATATATATCGAACCCGGGATCTTCCGATTGCCGGTCAGATATGATATATATACCTATATATACCTAATATACTATATATATATATCGAACCCGGTCTTCCGATTGCCGGTCAGATATAATAACCACTACACCATGGTGTAGTGGTTATCATATCTGACCGGCAATTGGAAGATCCCGGGTTCGATTCCCGGGTGGTTACCTCATTTTTTTATTTGTTCGTTCTCCTCCTCATCTTGCGCGGCATGTTCTCTTATACAAGCGTCGTTCTTTACGTTAATTATACTGCGTGTTCTTTGCAGTTGAAATGTATATATAGGTGCGGCATGCGGGAGGTTCCCCCTCGGGGCATTGGTTTCTGCGCGTATGTAGGAGAATTACGACTTCTGATCGAGTGAGGACCATGGTGTAGTGGTTATCATATCTTACCGGCAATCGGAAGATCCCGGGTTCGATTCCCGGGTGGTTACCTCATTTTTTCATTTGTTCGTTCTCCCTCCTCATCTTGCGCGGAATGTTCTCCTATACAAGCGTCGTTCTTTACGTTAATTATACTGCGTGTTCTTTGCAGTTGAAATGTGTATATATATATATATAAATATATATATATATATATATATATATAGAAGAGAGAGAGAGAGAGAGAGAGAGAGAGAGGTATGCAAATATAGATGATAGAAATAATAAAGGCGTATATTAAACCAATTTCTTATATACCAATTGACCGTATGTCTATAGTGTGTGGTCGTACCACATTCCACCTTTTTGTTCTGAGTGGGAATTGATAACACAAGAGTGAATAGGATCAAATTGACAATTATAAAAGTGTAACCACGCAAAGTGCCAATCTTGCATTTTATTGTTTCCTCGAAGGGCGTACGACGTACGTACGAAAATAGTTTGTCCCCAATCTCGGATTGTCCAATTTCACTCTTGCTTTAAGAATGTGAAATCCCAAAGTGGGAATCTCAAAGGAATCTCTGATAACTCTCCGATAACTGAACAGAGTCACCGTTGCTTAACCTCACTGATTCCAATGTCGTAACACCGCTTCCCGTCGATCAGCGAAGTTAAGCGACGTTGGCTCTGGGGAGTAGCTTGATGGGGGACCGTTCTCCCCGTCCAGATGATGTAGTGGACCTTAGATGGTTCGGATCTCACGTAAAGTCGTAGGTCTCCTCCGTCATACGATCTTAAATATTGCGAAGGCGGTTAACTCCCCTCCCCCCCCCCCACACACCCACACCAAACAAACGAACGAACTGTGATAATAAAAACCCACTCTAATAGACAGAGTTTATTTCCACAACAGTTTCGATGCCCACTGGCGTCCTCTTTGGGTGGATACGGAAAAACGAATCTTTTCATTTTTCTGTATCCACCCGAAGAGGATGCCAGTGGGCATCGAAACTGTTGTGGAAATAAACTCTGTCTACTAGAGTGGGTTTTTATTATCATATTTTGACCTTCACGTAGAAAAGTGAAGGTTTTTGCATTTAAACGAACGAACCTTCGCGTTCTATCTTCCCTTTTGCGTCGAATTTCTCTGAAAAGCAAATAACTAACATGAGAAAAAAAATTAAAACGCTAAACCTATTTTACAAAGATGTGCTAAGCTCTGTTAGAGAAAGGGAGATTCATATACTGAAGCAAATCAAAACAAAGGATTTTCTAGGATTACAGATACGATACATTCGAAAAAATATTCAAGCATTGAAGAAATATACAGGGTGTACATAAAGTCAGGATCTATTTTTGTGAAATAATTATTTTTTTCTATTTTTCTTTTCAGAAGCCCTTAGAATGAATACAGAAGAGCGTGTGGCAATAGTAATTTGGCGAATCGAGGGAAAGAAATACAATGACATCAGAGAGAAGTTTAGAAGGAGATTTCATAAGCCGGGGCCAATAGACAAGACAATACGAAAATTGGTGAACAAATTTAAACGAACGGGATCTGTAAATGATGAAGCAAGATCAGGACGACCGTGTATGTCAGATCTTACCGTGAATGCAGTACGCGGAATTATCACTGAGGAGCCACGTACGTCCGTTCGTGCTGCATCACACAGACTCGGCCTCCTGACGTCATCTGTGCACAAAATTCTGAAAGTTAATTTGCAGAAGAAAAGCTATCATTTGCAGGTTTTACATGATTTACATGAGGAAGATTTCCCTCGACGAAGTGCTGTGTGTGCTGATCTCGTAGAACAAATCTGGAGTGATAATTTAATGGACAACATTCTCTTTAGTGATGAAGCCACTTTCCATACGTGTGGAAAAGTAAATCGCCATAACTGTCGAATTTGGGCAGATGAAAGACCGAATGATTTCGTTAAAAATTGGGAAAGAGACTCACCTAAAGTTAATGTCTGGATGGGTTTAACAAAATCTAAGGTTTATGGTCCTTTTTTCTTTGCTGAAGCCACAGTTACGGGGCTTATTTATCTGGACATGTTGCAGCAATTCCTTGAACCTCAGCTGATTGGGGATATGATTGTTAGTACCGTCGTCTATGAACATGATGGTGCTCCTTGTCACTATGCCAAAATTGTTCAGGATTATCTAAATGGACGTTTTCCAAATCGCTGGATCGGACGCGGAAGCAACAGACCTTGGCCAGCGAGATCACCAGATTTAACCCCTTTAGATTTCTTTGCATGGGGCTTTATCAAATCGCACGTCTATCAGACGAAGATTACGAGTCTTGGAAACTTACGTACACGTATACGAACTGCTGCAGATAACATAACCCCGCAAATGCTCCAGAATGTGTTTAGAAATGCTGCGGAACGATTTGTGCTGTGCAGGGATACTGATGGGCGTCACGTCGAATCCTACTCTTAATTATTTCATAAATGTTACCACTTTATCATTTTATGATTGAATTCCATATAATTTCCAAGTGCTTCACAAAAATAGATCCTGACTTTATGTACACCCTGTATATAGAACACATACACACTCTGTATATATATTTCAATTTCGATAATGAAATAGGGTAGAATTTTTTTTAATTTCTAGAAATAATTTCAGAAACTGACCTCAGAAACTTTTAAATATTTTGGTCTATTTCGAATCTCGATCAATTCCCATTCCAGACTTGGTCCAACAATGAGAAATCCGAAAATGGGAATCTCAAAGGAGGCGATTCTCTCATTGATCCGATCATCACATTTGCACTGTAAGTTAGATTTTCCGTATGAAATACGAGTCAGGCAAATCAGGAACTCTTTTCCCAAATCTGGAATTCCCATTTCTAGCATTCGTACTACTGAACCACGGGTAGGAGTGGCACTGAGTGCCAAATAATCTTGGTACAGACTCTAGAATATGAACTCGTTTTTTGAATTCTAAGGCAATCCTGCAATTACTCAAGACGCCATTTTACGAATCAAAATAAAAAACGAATTGAAAATTGAAAGAAAGAAAATGGATCAAAGGCAATCCATTTTTTTTATATGTTGTTTTACCTGTTCGGAACATATGACAATGTGACGGAGAGGAGATACAGCTTTACTTGAAATCCGAACCATCTAAGGGTCGGTACATAATCTGGACGCAGAGGAGGGTCCCCCATCCAACTACTACCCAGATCCACTGTCGCTTAACTTTGCTGATCGACGGGAAGCAGTATTATGATGCTGGCCATGAGGAGAATACCACCAAAAGAAAAGAGTATTTCTCACTTATTATTATTATTAGTCCCACTCCCATTCATTCCCATTTTCATTCTCATTCCCATTCCCGGTCCGCAAGTGAGAAATTCACATTTGGGAAAAAGTTTCTTCATTTGATAAATTAGTGTCAATACCATTCGCATTCACAGTAAAGACGCTAAATGAGAGTGGCCAATATTTCCTTACCTAACCCAAAGTGGACCAAAGTGTGAAAGCCGTGGATAAGAATGAGAATCGCATGAAATAGGAAAGAGATCGAGTTCAGAAATACCTCCTTTCAGAATCTCGCTTGTGGATTTGCCACTTTTGGGCGCAGAATGAAATGAGAATCACATTCACTGAGATGATACTCCAGAGAAGAAGAGTACTTTCATTCTAAATGCAAAAAACTTCACTTTTTTCTACGTGAAGGTCAAAATATGAAAATAAAACCCCACTAATAGACAGAGTTTATTTCCACAACAGTTTCGACGCCCACTGGCATCCTCCTCGGGTGGATACAGAGGAGGATGCCAGTGGGCGTCGAAACTGTTGTGGAAATAAACTCTGTCTATTAGAGTGGGTTTTTATTTTCATAGTACTTTCATTACAATACTAAGCGACATGGATACAGAAAAAAAAAAATTATGGACCGAACAGTGGAAAGCCTTTGAATAAAAAAAAAACCGGTAATAAAATGTAGTTAAAAAACGACATTATGAGATTAAAAAAAATAAAACTTTCATGTTTTTACGATAAGAAAGAAATAAAGAGATGCTATACGTCTAAATTATGAACCAACTACGCACAAAAGTACCATATCCAGTAGTTGAGTGGGTAACACAGTTTCCCTATAAGCGAAGTGAAAACACTGAGGTCGGGAGTTCGATTCCCGATGGTGCTCGGTAATAATAATAATAATCCAACTCGGAGTTAACGCAATGGGCATTTGTCTGGAATGAGCGCTGTGCCAGTTTCTGGCCCTAATGACTGATTATAATTATTACTGCTTACAAAATGGAGTTAAATACAAAGGAAAAGATTTAGGAGTATGATTTGTGATACAAATATGAAACGTTATTCAATCAGCAACGCATAAAAACAAATGAAAATCGAAACTAATATGGAACATTTTTAAATGAACAAACTCCCCTGCCGAATAGTGTGGCCATATACAAAAAAAACAAAAAAAACACGGAATATTGCTGCGCTCTTACGTCCTCTCATATATATATACAGGGCGTCCCAAAACAATGTATACACACTTTAAATAATTATAAAGGCAGTGTTTATTAAAATACATTTCATTTTCAAAATGTAATAGAATCTACAGACATTATTTAATTGTTTTGTCAACGCCTGTTTTCAAACTGACGTCCGTTCTGGTCCAGGCACTGCTGATAACGCGAAGCAATGGAATCGCAAACATCACGAAACATTTCGTTTGGTATTTGTGTGCATTCTCGTTCAATGGCTGCTCTCAATTCAGCGACTGTTGCAGGTTTTATAGCGTAGACTTTGTCTTTTAAGTATCCCCATAAAAAAAAGTCTAGTGGTGTGAGGTCTGGTGAACGCGGAGGGTATTCTACGAAACCCCTTCGTCCAATCCACATCCACATCGTGCCAAGTACCACTCGCAATACTCTACTCTTCGGTCCGGATCATCTTCATTAATAGCATAGACTAATCTTGGAATGTAACTTTTCCATTGACAGCGCTTCAAAATGCGTTGGACAGACGATTCTGAAATTCCTACCTCACGACTCGCTTGCCGCACAGATTTTCTTGGACTTTGGTGATACGTTTCCAGTACTCTTTCTTGCTTTGTGGGGCTTGTCGATGTCCGTGGTCTTCCGGAACGCTTCTTGTGGACATTCTGAACAGTTCCATCGGCTTCAAACTTATCTCTAATTCGAGTGATGGTAAGTCGCGTTGGTGGATCTGTTTGAAACTCCCTCCTAAACTGTCTTTGCACTTCAACTGCGTTTTCACACTTCCAGTAGCATTTTAGAATGAATTTCCTTTGTTCAAAGCTTAGTCTGACTGCCATTATTAATTCTAATGGGTTTAACTTGGAAAGAAAGAAACATCATTGAGCTATCAGCTGTTAAAGTGTGTATACATTTGTTTGGGACGCCCTGTATATATATATATATATATATATATATATATATATATATATATATATATATATATATATATATATATATATATATATATATATATCACTGAAACGGAATACAGTAACGCTTTGCACTGAAAATAAATGGTTCATAAAGCTACGAGAATTCAGTTTCTATTTCTTGAGGGGAGACGCCTGTAGTTTAGTGGGCAACACCATTTCCCTAAAAGCGAAGTAAAGACATTGAAGTCGGGGTTCGACTCTCGATGCTACTGGTTAATAATAATTCAGTGTTCATTTGGCCTGAGCACTGTGCCAGTCTCTGGCCCTTCCCACTGATTATTACTAATATGAAACGCGTATGAAAACATGTTTAAAATGTTTAGAAATACATTTAAACTAAAAATTCTGCATGCGCATGCGCATGCGCACCTGCGTGGAAATGTGTGCAGATGAGTGAGAATTGATTACCGCCTATATGTAATTTTTAAGCTAATATTACATAGAAAGTCTTGTCAATTGTTTTCTTTTCGTGAAAAGAGAGCATCTAGGTTTGTTACGAATAAAAATATTAAAAAATACAGCTTCAGAAAATAAATTCGACTACAAATATATGAAATACTTAAAAAAATACTAATTAGTAAAGTTGAGTTTTTCTTCAGATACTTTATTTTGTTTTTTATGTCAATAATAGTTTCAAAACTTAACCCAACCATCTGATTATTAATTTTTATGCTTTTTAGACATTTTATTTTTCTAGGTGTACTTTTTTCCGAAGTTGTACGCGCTTTCAAGTATAATGACAGCTTTATACAAGATGAAAAGAGAAATAAAAAAGCCATAAATAAATAGCATAAATATTAATATTAGGTTCGAGTAAAGGGACCTTTTTTGTGGTCCAGGATGGTGCGATTGCCAACTGTTTCTTGTGCGTGTGAGAGAGAGAGAGAGAGAGAGAGAGAGAGAGAGAGAGAGAGAGAGAGAGAGAAACTTTCTAAATATTCAAGCAAGAAAGAAGAAATAGTGTCTATGTAGTAGATTTAAATAATAGTCAAAAAGTGTTTATAGTCTGAAAGAAAATCATGGTGAAAGGCATCCAAACACTTTAATAATTGCCAGAAGAAATAAAAAAAATATTGCTGCATGAAGGCAAAGTAGTTACAGTTTCGGAAATAAATTCGCCGAGAAACGAAATTTCTAAAAAGTATAAAAAATTACATTGGTAATATCCTGGTTTTTTTTTTCTGGATATTTTAATCCTTTTGGTGACACTAATAAAATTTCAAAAATAAAATCCAGTTATTAATAATTAGTATTTTTTTATGCTTTTTGGAAAATTTATGTTTCTTGGCGAACTTTTTTCCAAAACTGTACATGGCTCACGTCAAGACCGCCTCCCGTTAGATCAAGGAGGTTAAGAGACGTTGAGTCTGTTTAGTAGCTTCATGAGGACCTGTCCTCTGCTCTCGGATGATGTAGAGACCAGTGATCCGGATTCTCCAAACGTTAAGCCGTAGGTCCCCTCCGTCATCGAACCCTGGCTGTTACATGCAGTTAACACACTCATTTTTATATTCCTCTAATAAAGTCATACAAGAACTTTTCAGAAATATTGTGGGTTCTTCACTATCTTACAAAACCATGACAATTAGTTGCATAAGCATAGAACTCATTACTACATGAACGGGCGTGTAAGGACATCGGTGGTGTTCCTCTAGTTTCAGCCTTATTTTTTATTTAAAATCATAAAATATAATGAAAAAGATACATAAGGAAGGTTAGTCTAGGTTAGGTTAGGCCAAGTTAGGTTACGCTAGGTTAGGTTAGGCTTGACTAGGTTAGTTTAAATTATTTAGATTAGGTTAAATGTCATCATCAACAACTGAAAATATAAAAATGTCCCTGTTTTGTGAGATAGCAAAAACGTACGTACGTACGTGTGTGTGTGTGTGTGTTTGTGTGTATTCAAAAACAAAATTCATTTCATATATTACACAACATTACTAGCATAAAGTTTTCATGCTCGTATATTTCATTATATTAACTTTGCCTTATTTTCGTTCTTAAGTTTGGTAATCACGCGCGCAAAGGGCAAAAATTCCTCGCCAAATATTTGAAGGAAATTTATTACATAAAAGGAATTTTAAAGCGCCTTTTTCGAGTTTTAGGCAACATATCTTCCTTCAATTTTTTTAGAAACTGCAAATATGGTATAAAGTCTTATTTACTATGGGTAACTGTACAGTTAATTTCTTCTATAGGTCTACTTTCAGGATAAAGTAGTAATTTGTCTTCATTTACAGTTTTATGGCAGGTCATACTGTTGTCATATATATATATATATATATATTATACACACACCTTGCCTTATGAACCTGATGTTGTTTCGTTGCAGCCATCAATCTTGGCTGTGAAATGCCTTTGCGTTTCTTCTAGTTTATTAGTTTCTTTCTTTTTATATGGGGACGTCAAAACTGAGCAGTATTCAAGTTTTGGTATAATCAGTGTTTTTAGCAGGGGAATCATTACTGTTCTGTCCCTTCTCTTGAACGTTCTTAGTACCTGTCCGGCGACTCTTTTTGCTTTATTTATCGCTATCTGATTTTGTGTTTCGAATTTCGCATCATCTGTCATTATTATCCCGAGATCGATCGCTTTCGTGCTTCTCTGAATTTCCTGTCTATCTGGAGCATAATATGCAGTCTGCTTAAGTTCTTCTTTCTACCATATCTCAGGAGCTGAAATTTCTCGGTGCTAAATGACATGTTGTTGTCTTTTAACCATTTGTATATTTTGTTCGTGTCCTTCTGCAAGGCCTCCACGTCATGTACATCGCTGATTTTTCTGCTGATCTTTTTATCGTCTGCAAAGGATGTTACTATACTGTTGCTGTTTATTCCGCTGTCTATGTCTGTTAGCATGATAGTAAACAGGAGTGGGGCCAGTACTGTCCCTTGTGGTACTGAGCGGCGTACTTCCGATTCTGATGATGATATACCTTGAATTTTGATGACCTGCAGACGTTCTCTGAGGAAGTTGTAGATCCATTTTCCCACTTTGCCTGTTATTCCCATATATTTCATTTTATGTGCTATTATACCATGGTCACATTTGTCGAAAGCTTTAGCAAACTCTTTGTATATAACATCGTAGTTGTCATTGCCTTCCAATGCATCTAGGATATTGTTGTAGTGTTCTATTAGTTGTGATAGGCATGATCTACCTGATTGGAATCCATGTTGATTTTCGTTGAATCTTTCCCGTGTCTCCAGGAAGTCATAAATTTTCTCTCTCACTATTCTTTCAAATACTTTGGTGAGGTGGGACGTCAATGACATTGATCTATATATAGTTCTTTGCTTGAGATCTGTCCCCTCCTTTATATATAGGGACAATGTTTGCTCTTTTCAAGATGCTCGGTATTTCCCCAGTGTCTAGGGATCTTCTCCATATCCATTATAAAGGTGTAGCTATTTCATTTTTACAGTTTTTAATCAATAATGCGTTCCAATTGTCTGACCTGCAGCTGAATGTGGTTTCATTTGTCCTAAAGCTCTCGCTACATCTTCTGGGGTAAAATCAAAGTCTGTTATATACTCTCCTTGCAATTCCTCTTCAAAGAATGCATTTGTCAGGTATCGCTTTGTCACTTTTTGGGGTACTGAAAACTGATTCATATTGAGCTCTCAATGTATCAGATATTTCTTTTGGATCGTCGGTTAGTTCATTATTTCTCGTCCTTAAGGGTCCAATAGCGGGGCGCGTTTATATATATATATATATATATATATATATATATATATATATATATATATATATATAATATATATATATATTATATATACTGAGTTTACCGCAAAATACATTACAATATATTATCTTATAAACACTGTTGTTCATTATAGCTTAATTTGGATGTTTACTGATACAGCGAGATTCGAACTTTGGGAGTAACGATAAAAGAAATAAAATCTACGAGGTTGCTACATCATCTGCAAGGTGAGGACGGTCCCCCATCCAATTACTGATCAGACCCAATGTCGCTTAATTTCGCTGATCTAACGTGAAGCGGTGTGGCAACGTGGATATGACGTAGCCAAAACTAAACAGAAGTAAATCCAGTTATGAAGCTCGTTAAAAAAATAAATAAATAAAAAAAATAAAAATGTATGATTATAGGCACTAAAATTTTACAAACTATGAAGAAAATAGTTTATTAATTTTGTCTTTTCCTCATCACTAACGTTCTTGTAAATATTAGGCCTATATCATCATGATAAAGCCTCTCAATATTACGTTGGTGATATCTTTAGCTTTATTGAAATTGTTGGTGTTAGGACGTTTACACTTATCTGCCATAAACTAGATTTCAGAAATAACTACAACGCGTTTCTTTCGACTCGAGGGAATCTTTGAATGAGATTGAGGATAACAGAATATTGTGAAAGTTGAAAATGGCAGTAGTATGACCATTCAACCAATTGGTACACGAATACGATATTGGATGAAGCTTTTTCCAAAAATCTTCCAAACTAGCTTTTATGATCAGGGGAAAATATTTTTCCTTATCTATATTATTTTGGGTAATGAAATTAATGACAAAATGAGTTTCAGACAGTGATTTAATAATAAATGAGACCATCCAAGGAAGAAATGGCTAAGCGACAAAAGTGAAAAACGCCAGAAAAAGCTTTATAAACTTGTACTAATTTGAACGTGGCATAATTTTTGAACCTTTGAAGATATTTCGTTGAAGTGTTTTCAAAAGCTCAAAAGTTGACACTTTCAAATTGGTGCAACTTTTAACCGTGTTTTTTGGCGTTTTTTACTTTTGTTGCTTAGCCACTTTTTCCTAGGAGGACTTGAAATATTTTACTCTATACAAGATCATCTTAGACAAACATTGACCAAAGATTTGGCTTTTTTTAATAGTTATAAAGATTGACTACCTCCCACTTGGTGTCATTCCTATTCTAATTTCGAGGTCCGGAAAAGGGAATGATCGAAGTAGGAATTGCAGAATTGGGGAAAAAGAGTTTCCTGATTTGAGAAAGAATATAAAAATGAGGACTGTGACGCAGTTGCTTGCCCGACGGATAGTTTGTAGTGTAACTTAAATTGAGAAATCCCATAACAGTGGGAATGGGGATGGGAATAGGTCGATTTAATAATTGCCTCTTTTGAGACTCCCACTTTGGTAGTCCTCATTCTTGGACCAAGACTGAAAAGGGAATGATCGAGATTGGGAAGAGTCCCACCAGTCTCAACAGACGCCAGGTAAGCTTAATGCTTGTCAGTCGTCCTGCTTCACAAAACCTTTCCAAACTTCTCTACTTTGGAAGGCTTCAGTAGGTTCAGTTTCTTGCCTTTGGTTTGTCTGTGTATATGAGCAATCGTTGTTCTTTTCCGTTCCGAACTTTCGAGTAGTGTATCCGGTTGGTCGTTCCTGGTTCCGAGGTATGATGTGCGTTTCTTGAGCAATATATCTCCAATCACTGGATTGATAGGACTATCATGATTTCGCCAGAGCCCTCTTGGAGATCGATAGATATTAAGGTAGCACTTATCAGCTCTAACCTCAGGCTTTGCACCTGCAATCTACACTGAAATGACTAAAAAAGACGGCCCAAAATGTGATCACGATTGGAAGTAGGTAGTACCAGTCTATGACCTCCAATCTTTCAAACGCAGAGTGTCCAGGCATCTCGAAAACCTTGAACCTTGATTTTGGCTCTCTTCTTCCCTTCTTCCTTTATTATAATAATATGTAAATAATTTTATGCAAAACGAACAGAATAATTATAGCCATTGAGAGCACAACATTTACTTTAAGCTCACGAATTACTTAGATTTTAAATGTGACTCCACAAATTATGACTCAATGGTTTTGGATGTAAAGCTCAAAATTTTGATGGTTGTTGAATTTTATAAATTGACCGACCGACTGGTTTTTTTCTCGATTTAATGAACATATATGAAAGTTTGTACAAGCGTGGTTTAACTGGGTATAGGTAGCTTTTTTATTACTAGATGGTGAATATAATCCCACTCAACTGAAGGGAATTTTACTTATACATTGACAGTAATTCAACTATTTACAATTGTTTCTTGAATATATATATATATATATATATATATATATATACAGGGTGGGCGGAAAGAGCTCCCTATTTTGGATTGGTAAAAAATACGTATATTATCCATTTATTTCAGAAGAAATAATATGAAAAGGTAGGCATACATGGTAGGTTTTCTCTAAAATTCAATGTGGGCTCCAACTCTTTCCACCAGCTTCTGGAGCCGCCCAGGAATGGCGTCCACTGACTTTAGCAGGAACTCCGGCGGGATGGAGGACATGACTTCCCGAATTCGGTCCTCCAGTTCTTCCAATGTCCTCGGTTTGGTGCGGTAGACTTCTTCCTTTACCCACCCCAAAGAAAGAAGTCGCACGGTGTCAAGTCGGGGCTCCTGGCTGGCCATTGATGTGGACCACGACGACCCATCCAACGCCAGTTCAGCTCCTTCTTCAGCACAGTTCGCACTGAGTAGCGGGAGAGTCCACTTTCCCGAGCTGCCTGGCGAGTTGACTTTCGTGGACTCCGTGTGAACATTTCCTGAACTGCCTGCACCGTCTCCTGGGCCCTGGATGTCGAAGGGCGACCACATCTTCGAACATCTGCCACAGACCCGTGGTCATGAGCTTCGAGTGGCAGTTCTTGATTGTTTTCGGGTCCACTTGGGCACGTGGTCCGTGAATGGCCCGCCACCATCTTTGAACTCGAACGACAGATTGCCAAACTTCGTACCGTGCCGCCAACTGGGCACGCTCCTGCAGTGTTAAACGCTCAGCCATGTTACCCTTCAATCTGAAATGAAAAAAAAAAATGAACGTTACAATTGTACCACTTTAGAGAAAACTTTAGAGAAAAAAAGATTACCGTTACAATTGTACCACTTTAGAGAACACACCATAACAATATAACAATACAATCACAATTTATACATAATTTATATGTAATTTAAATTAGGGAGCTACTTTCCGCCCACCCTGTACAGTATATAAAGGTATTATATATATATGATGAAAAGAACCACGAAAGAAAGGAAACACAGAATGGTGCTCAAAGCGCTTTCGTTCCTGAGGATGTCTTAGACGAAAGCGCTTGAGCACCATTCTGTTTCCTTTCCTTCGTGGTTCTTTTCATCATAAATATTTTTCACGTGTTACTTTCGTGAAATAATTTTCATATATCCAGTAAAAAGTGTCTTGGGGCCGTTGAAAAATGCTAACGGAGATCTAGTTTCTGAAAACAAGGAAATGGCTACCTTGCTAAACGAATTTTTTACGTCAGTTTTTACTATGGAAGATGTAACGAATATCCCTACGGTTATAGACATAATACCTTTTGATGATGGCATTATTTTGGATAATATTGTGGTTAGTGAAGAAGAGGTAATGCGCTATATTGATAAAATGAAAATGCGTAAATCACCGGGGCCGGATTCCATATATCCCATACAACTAAAAGAATTAAAAGATAGCATTGTTGTGCCGCTAACAAAGATTTTTAATGCGTCTATTTCTGAGGGGTGCGTACCAGATAATTTTAAGTTAGCAAACGTAACACCTATCTTTAAGAAAGGCGATAAAGGTGTGGCGGGAAATTATAGGCCAATCAGTTTAACGTCTGTTGTAGGTAAGCTACTGGAATCAATAATTATGGATCGTATAGTCGAACACTTAGAATTGCATAACTTAGTTAGAAATACCCAGCACGGTTTTAGGCGAAACAAATCTTGCTTAACTAATCTTTTAGAATTTTTTCAAAGCGTGGTTGACGTTTTACGATAGTCATCGGGCGGTTGATGTAGTGTATTTAGATTTTCAAAAAGCGTTTGACACCGTACCGCACAAAAGACTCATTGAAAAAACTAAGGCTCATGGAATCAGGGGTGTAGTAATAAATTGGATAGAAGAGTGGTTGCGAGGTAGGAAACAGAGGGTGGTCGTTGATGGAGCGGAGTCGTGTTGGGCTAATGTAGCGAGTGGCGTTCCTCAGGGTTCTGTATTGGGCCCCTTGCTTTTTCTTATATATATTAACGATTTAGATGTCGGCCTAGTCAGTACAGTTTCAAAGTTTACGGATGACACGAAGCTGGGTGGTAGGGCGATTAATGACGAACATAGAGGTAAAATCCAGGAAGATCTGAATAAAATCGTTGATTGGTCAGTCACATGGCAAATGAGATTTAACGTCGATAAGTGCAAAATTTTACATCTAGGTTCGCGTAACGGTAATTTTGCGTATAGTATGTCAGGGAAGCAGTTAACAAGCGTAGAGCAGGAAAAAGATTTAGGAGTTATAGTGACTGGTGATTTAAAAGTAGCGAAACAAAGTACAGCAGCCGTCAATAAAGCGAGCAAAGTGCTAGGTTTATATAGCTCGGAATTTTGAGTACAAATCGCGCGATATTATAGTTCCTCTTTATAAATCATTAGTTAGACTCCATTTGGAGTACGCGATCCAATTTTGGAATCCGCATATGCGCAAAGATATAGACAAAATCGAGAGAGTTCAAAGACGAGCAACTAAGATGATTCCGTCGCTTAGGTCAAAGTCGTACGAGGATAGGCTTAAGGAGTTAAAATTGACTACACTCGAGATTAAGAGGCTAAGGGGTGATCTAATCCAGGTTTTCAAAATTATGAATGGGTTCGATAACGTAAATAGAGATAGCTTTTTCGAAATATCTCAATATAATAGGACTAGAAATAACGGGTGTAAGTTGACAAGTAGAAGGTTCGAGACAGCAGTTGCCAAAAACGTTTTTACGCATAGAATAGTAAATAGCTGGAATAGTTTGCAGGTAGAAGTAATTAGTAGCACGTCTATAAACACGTTTAAAAATCGATTAGACGCATATGTTGATAGATTGGATATAGTTTAAGGTAGTAAAATTAAGGCTTTTGTGGTTCGGAACCCACGTAAAATTGTAGGTCCCCTCCGTCACCACGGAGGACATGCACAATACACAATTACGAACACAGATAGGTAGACCAGTCATGAGTGGATCCTAGGGTCTTTGTTGGTCTGAAACATTATAACATTATAACATATATATATATATATATATATATATATATATATATATATATATATAATATATATATATTCCGTTAGAACAGGACAGTCGTCCAGTGCCCTTTTTGTCCATTTGTCAGAGTTATCCTACTGTATTGATTGGAATAATGCTTCAATTTTATTTCACTCTAGGAACATTGTTAATAGAAATATTCTTGAGTCTGCCATTATCCAACTTACAAATAACTTCAACATAAGCAAAGGTCTTTTTCAACTCGATCCTGTTGTTTTGAATTCCTTCAGAACAGATTTAGATAAGAAGGATAGAACGCTAAATCTTTGGTAAACTTGTATGCTACTCTAATAACTTTTATTTTTCAATTTATTTATATACATCGAACTTAAACAAGAAGGGCAGAGTGATAAAACCCGGGCAGATTTCCAGTATAAATTTGTATTTTTTATTTTTTTTAATTATCTATAACATTGGTTGGAAACATTTCATTTGATCTTGTGCTAAAAATCGGTAGTTTTTCCTTACAAATTTGTATGCTCCTCCCACAATCCTTTAATGTTTAATTTTATTTTTACCTCTCCGTTTATTGTATGTATGTATATATGTATCTATGTATATATGTGTGTATATATATATATATATATATATATATATATATATATATATATATATATGTGTATATATATATATATATATGTATGTATGTTAGTGATGTAGCGGATGTCATTTTTTTCACATCCGCGGATGCGGATGCGGATGAGGATGTTTGATTTCAACATCCGCGGATGCGGATGTCTACATTTTCGTTATTTTTAGGATATATTCGAGATTTGTTGTGTTTAACGTATATAATAAGTTATTATATAGAGAGAGCTGTAGCTATAATGTAGTATAATTGATTAATTGTACAATAATTGCTGTACTTTTCTCTGAACATATAAAATAATATCAAGCATCTAACTAATATAGAAATCAATTAGTGAATTCGTCTGCAAATAAATTCGTTATATTTTGTTGAGTTTCAGCCACAACTAGAAACCATAATTGTGTTACCAGGATGCGGGACGTGAACCCAACTCAAATGCACCCCACCGACCTCTTTCCCCAACCTCTACCCTTATAGAAAGAGATCTTTAATTAGCTTGATAACTATTTATATTAAGTTTAAAGTTTTATTAGGCATATTTATAAATGAGTAATTAAAATAAAGTAAACTAAGATGTTCATCGTTTAATGTTCAAACTTAATTATAGGAAGGTTATGCTTAAGGAACATTAATTTTTCTGCCTTTTCTGCTGCCAGTCTGTTTCTCTTTTCATCATATATTAATCCAGCACTGCTAAATAATCTCTCGCTTGGTACGTTTGTTGGAGGACAGGCTAAATGTTTCCTTGCAAGTTTACTCAAGTATGGATAGATATTCTGCGTATTTTTCCACCAACTAATAGGATTGTCACATGCAGCCAGGCGTTTTTCTTGGTGATAGCTCTCGATCATTTTTACTACATCTTTTGACATCGCGTAGGTCTCGTCATTGCTGCTTGACTCAAGAAACTGAGAGACAGATTCTGTGATAGATTTGCTTGTTGAAGGTGTTGGTTCTGTCACTGAAACTTTTATTCTTTTGGTGGGTGGCGAAGCGACAGATTCAAGAGGTTGAAGCTCTTCAACTGCTTTGCCAAGTGATGATTTAACTCGTTCTAATGTACTAGGTGAAAATAACTTAGCTTTGTAACGTGGATCTAAGTAGGTTGCAAGAGAGTAACTTCATACAAGAACAGCCTCTCGTCTTGTCGCTTGCATCACTTTTGCGCACAATGAACTAGTTCTATTATATAGTAGAATTTGATAATTTCCGCTTATTAATGACATTTTATCTCAACGGTCCACATCCGCACGACATCCGCAGTCCAAAGTGCGGATGCGGGTGCGGATGCGGATGCGAGAAAATGTGCGGATGTGACCTACATCACTAAATTGTGTATATATATATATATATATATGTGTGTATATATATATATATGGACTGAACTCAGAATGGTTCCCTGAGTTTTTCATGATACACACAGACCATGCATGGAACAAGGAACTCTTCTGGGATAATTAAATCCACTATAGTCTGAATAAGTAATGGTAAATGACAAATACCATAGTTTTTCTTTTTCATGATGCAAGCCCGACGTGGGCAACGGGTCCTTCGCAAAGAGGTCCCATAAATATAGCTTCCCTCACCAGCTATCTGCAAAGCAGACAGGATCCAGCTTTGAGACATGGATCTAGGGTTTAAAGCAGCCTAGCCCCACTACATTTAGAACCTCAATATAAGTAAAAGACTCGTTGCATTCACGTCGGATTGAATAAATCAAAGAAAAAGGGGTAACTATTATATTTTTAGCCAAAACCAAAACTTAAACCTTAACTGGCAGAATTGAGCGTCCACTTTTCAAGGCACATAACATGTCCGTTTCATGATGGGAATGAACTAGAATGGTTCCCTGAGTTTTTTATGATACACACAGACCGTGCATGGAACAAGGAACTCTTCTGGGATAATTGAATCCACTATAGTCCGAATAAGTAATGGTAAATGACAAATACCATAGTTTTTCTTTTTCATGATGCAAGCCCGACGTGGGCAACGGGTCTCTCGCAAAGAGGTCCCATAAATATAGCTTCCCTCACCAGCTATCTGCAAAGCAGACAGGATCCAGCTTTGGGACATGGATCTAGGGTTTAAAGCAGCCTAGCCCAACTACATTTAGAACCTCAATATAAGTAAAAGACTCGTTGCTCAGTTCTGCCAGTTGAGGTTTAAGTTTTGGTTTTGGCTAAAAATATAATAGTTACCCCTTTTTCTTTGATTTATTCAATCCGACGTGAATGCAACGAGTCTTTTACTTATATTGAGGTTCTAAATGTAGTGGGGCTAGGCTGCTTTAAACCCTAGATCCATGTCCCAAAGCTGGATCCTGTCTGCTTTGCAGATAGCTGGTGAGGGAAGCTATATTTATGGGACCTCTTTGCGAGAGACCCGTTGCCCACGTCGGGCTTGCATCATGAAAAAGAAAAACTATGGTATTTGTCATTTACCATTACTTATTCGGACTATAGTGGATTTAATTATCCCAGAAGCGTTCCTTGTTCCATGCACGGTCTGTGTGTATCATATATATATATATATAATTTAGGGTGTGCCAATTACATAGAAGTGAATTTTTAATTTTATTTTTTTTAAACGACCAGGGTATATTATTGTTCAATTTAATGTAGAAATGCAACACAAAAAAATTGAAGGAGCTGCATCAATATTTAGGACTTGCTCAACAGCATTTAATGTTACAGTATTTAGCTATGTTTTTAGTAATTTGTCAAGTTCTGCACATTATATTTCTTGGTAAAGCATTCTTTCTTATATAAGTATTTCACATAAGTGGAGTTATAGAGCTACTGAACAAGTATTAGTCACACATTCTCTACACGTCTGTACAGGTTTAAACGTAAACAAACAAGGAAAGCAGCTATGCTATGCACCAGTTGGCACACATGACACGTCAGTCGTTGTTCTCAAGCACTGCTGGTGGGTTGTGTTAAACTGTGTTTTTCTGCTCAGCCACATACAGTAATTGTTCAGTTTTTTTGCTTTTAGTGTCTACCAAGAATGGCAATGAAAACAAGACGCTACAGTGATATTTGGTTAGTTGGTAAATGTGAAGAAAAATTTAGTGCTGCAAAGTTACCATCAAGGCGTGATGTACTAAAAGTGTTATTTAATTTTCATACTGATAAAGAAATGAGTCTGAAGGAAAGTGTTAAGAAAACTGTTCGTTTAATTTTGCCGATTTGGGAAAGAGCACGTATACCTACAACAACTGAATTACATGTGTGTGTGAGAGAGTTGTACGTCTTCATAAAGAATGGCAGTCACTCAAAAAAAACATAAATAGATCAACATCTACTGAAAGCAAGAAACGTGATATTTTTGGCGAGTCACTGGATGATTTATTTGATATTGCACACCAGGATGCCATGAGTTTGATTAAGATTGAGGAAGATCGCTTATTCTTACAAGGTCAAAGAGAAAAAAGCCGTCGTGGATCAATGATAGGAGTAGACATGAAACTTTCAAAGAAAGAAGCTAGCAGAATTGAGCGATCACTAGCATATGAAAGGCAAAAAGAGAAACAGAAATATTTGCAGGAAGCATATACATCATCAGCAGCAACAATTAATGAATCGATAGAATTAGAATCATCAGGAGAATCATCTGATAAAAGTGATCATGCTGATTTTGATCAAGAGATTGCTCATAAGGCTGTTTTGTCTAGGTGTTCTAACAGAGGTCGTGTTCAAGTTGTTACGCAAGAAGTTGCTGCAGCCAGCACTAGATCGAACAAAAATAAGTAGCAGAAATGCTGTTCACGTTTTCTCAGCAATGGCTTCATCTAATTTGCTCAGAGCTCCCAGAAGTGAGTTACAGATTAGCCACAGAACAATTCATCGAGCCAGAAACAAACATCGTGAATCTCTAGCAGCAGAAATTCGAGCATCTTTTGATCCAAAAGTACCCCTTACTCTCCACTGGGATGGAAAAATTATGGATGATTATACTGGAGCTGTTCAGAAGACTAGAGCGTTTACCAATTTTAGTGTCTGGTAAAGATATTACAAAATTACTTGCTGTTCCAAAGTTCAATACTGGGAATGCTTCTGGTATTGCTGATGCTTGTCTGACAGAAATAAGAAAATGGGGACTAGAAAATAGAATAGTTGCATTGTGTTTTGACACTGCACCAACTAATACTGGATTGAAAGGTGGGGTTTGCCTTAAAATTGAAACAGAATTAGAGAAAGATCTGCTGAGTCTTGCATGCCGCCATCACATATTTGAAATTATGTTAGAGAAAGTATTTTCTCTGCATGATGCTGGTAGGTCACCTAATATTGAAGTTTTTCTCATTTCCGTGAATCTTGGCCTCATATTGATAAAACGCAGTATAAAACTCTACTTAATATAAATACTGGTAACATGGTAGAAGAAGAAAGGAGAAAAGGTCTAATTGCATTTGCTCTTCAGCAGTTGCAGTCAAAACAGCTTCGGGGAGACTATCAAGAGCTCCTAGAACTCTCCATTATATTCCTTGGAGGTACTCCCTCAAGGCATCACTTTTCGTAAACCTGGAGCAGTACACCGAGCTCGATGGATGGCACGAGCAATTTATGCCATAAAAATGTGCCTTTTCCAAGAACAATATTCTGTTCAGCACCGTCAAACTGCAATTAGGGGATCCCGCCTCTCCTATGTCAGAATGTTAGCAGATCACTTGTTACGAGTGTCACAACTGTGTAGTGTGTACATTAAATATTGGTTTACATGTACGTCATCTTGTGATGCTCCAAGAAACGATCTCATGCTTCTAAAAACACTTGAAGACTACGCTGACAAAGAAGTTTCAACTGTTGCTTTGACTGCATTCTCACGACATTTGTGGTATTTATCTGAGATATCAGTAGGTCTAAGTTTTTTTGACAATAAAGTATCCCATGAAGAGAAGAGAAACATGATTTATAACATGAGAGTGCAACAAGGTTCCGAAGAGCCTCCAAAGAGGATTCCCCCTAAAAAAAATTTGTCTTCATGTTCATTGGCTGACTTTGTGACAAAATCAACTAAAAACTTCTTTAGTATTTTGGGAATTGATGAAACCTTTCTCGGTAAAGACCCCGCAGACTGGTCCAGTGATGCAACCTACAATGAAGCTCAAGCAATTGTGTCATCTCTTAGAGTAACAAATGATTTGCAGAACGAGGAGTTGCTCTCATGCAATCCTTCAATGAAAGCCTTACTCGTGACGAGGAACAGAAACAGTTCCTTCTTCAAGTGGTTGAGTATCATCGAAAGAAGTTTGATGAGGCTGTCAAAAATGTTGATTAAAGCTAAGTGTTAATGTTATTGAAAGTAAATGTTTGTTAATTAAAGGTAAATAAAATTAAAGGTAAATTTTTATGTTAATTGAAAGTAAATGTTTATGTTAATTAAAGGTAAATAAAATTAAAGGTAAATTTTTATGTAATTGAAAGTAAATGTTTATGTTAATTAAAGGTAAATTTTTATGTAATTGAAAGTAAATGTTTATGTTAATTGAAAGTAAATGTTTATGTTAATTGAAAGTAAATGTTTATGTTAATTAAAGGTAAATAAAATTAAAGGTAAATTTTTATGTAATTGAAAGTAAATGTTTATGTTAATTGAAAGTAAATGTTTATGTTAATTGAAAGTAAATGTTTATGTTAATTAAAGGTAAATAAAATTAAAGGTAAATTTTTATGTAATTGAAAGTAAATGTTTATGTTAATTAAAGGTAAATTTTTATGTTAATTGGAAGTAAATGTTTATGTTAATTAAAGGTAAATATATTTAAAGTTCAACATCTTTGAGCAAGTCCTAAATACTGTTCAATTTTGATAAGATTTTGTACATTATCTTTTTGCACTGAATACAAAAAAATTACATCCTGGTCGTTACAAAATTTTGAAGTTGCAATTTTAGGCACACCCTAAATTATATATATATATATATATATATATATATGCATTTAACTGCAATGACCACGCAGTATATAAATGAATAGAAACGACGTAAATAAGGAGCGTCTCTGCACACGGGGAAGAGAAATAACGAATAAATGAAAAATGAGGCGAACCGCCCGGGAATCGAACCCAAGGCCTTCCAATTGCCGGTTGGATGCGCTACCATTACACCACGGACCTCGATCAATCATAAATCGAAATTCTCCTTCATAGGGCAGAGACCAATGCCCTGAGAGGGCACCCTCGCAAATCGTGAATATGTGCATTTAACTGCAATGACCACGCAGTATATAAATGAATAGAAACGACGTAAATAAGGAGCGTCTCTGCACACGGGGAAGAGAAATAACGAATAAATGAAAAATGAGGCGAACCGCCCGGGAATCGAACCCAAGGCCTTCCAATTGCCGGTTGGATGCGCTACCATTACACCACGGACCTCGATCAATCATAAATCGAAATTCTCCTACATAGGGCAGAAACCAATGCCCTGAGAGGGCACCCTCGCAAATCGTGAATATGTGCATTTAACTGCAATGACCACGCAGTATATAAATGAATAGAAACGACGTAAATAAGGAGCGTCTCTCTTCCCCGTGTGCAGAGACGCTCCTTATTTATGTCGTTTCTATTCATATATATATATATATATATATATATATATATATGCGTATGTATAATTTTTTTTTTTTCCCTATAACCTATATATATAGGCTGTAACTCTTAATGTACTTCAGTGTTCCTGAGGATGTCATTAGACGAAAGTGCTTGAGCACCATTCTGTTTCCTTTCCTTCGTGGTTTTATTCATCATAAATATTTTTCACGTGTTACTTTCGTGAAATAATTTTCATATATATTAGAATATATGAGAGAATGAATCAAATTTTATTTTAAAAATTAGACGATAGGAAGGTTCCATTGTGTATTAAATATACTGAAATTTTGGTGTATCCACCAATCCTTTACGATTAGATAGGGCAATGTATAATTGTCCGAGTGTTTTTGTTTTTCTTTCGGAGTTAGAGAAGGCTCCTTGCTCTCTCCTCTGCTATTCATTGTGTATATTGATGGCTTAATTACTTCACTTAATGAGGCAAAAGTTACGTGTTTGTATAGATGATCTGAGGTTTAGTAACTTATCTATGCCGATGATATGGTGTTAATATACATTACAAACAACACAATCAACTTGCCAATTAACCTAGTACATGCTCAAATAGCATTCCATGCAGCCGTTGACACATTTCTACTCGTTTTTCTCGTTCAATTCTATTGTATCTTATTTTCCTATGAGAACGGACTTTTGTTACACCCTGTATATATATATACACATATAGTTCGTCATTTTCATTTGCAATATTGAACTAACTCTTCATTTTTATTTAAAATATTAAATGCGTAGACTCCCATAGTTAAGATTAAACTGTAATAAAGTCAGTCTTATAAGGTCGAGATGGAATAAAATCAAACTGAAAAAAAATTCTAAAGAGTAGAACCCACCTTGAGAACATCGTATCATTTATGACATTTGGGCGTCAACAACAGATCATTGAATGCAGTGGCTAAAATTGAGGCAAACTGCATTTTACCTCTCTTTACACTCTGTTAATTTTAACGTTATACATTTAAACAAGTCATTGAAGGTTCGCAAAGCAAATGGAAAATTGGAGTTTCTTTGTTTTTGGGGGATTCCATTTGTTTCAGGCCTATAAAGACCTACACTATATACAGGGTGGGCAAAAAAAAATTATTACCCTGATTTTGAACAATATAATTTTACCTTTATCAAATGTTATTTGTACAAGCAATATATGTCTGTAACCATTATTTTGTAATTCGCTGTTATATAGACACAGGTAGAAAAACTTTCTGTTTCTATACAGTTACCTAATTGAGTCCAAGATTATGCGGAATGCGCCCTCCTCCATTATCAATGCACGCTTGCAACCTTGCTCGTCATTGATCTACAGCATCAAGGATTTTTTCTTGGTAATAAGCAGCAGTGATTTTAGCATTTTGATCAACAAAAACAATCTCTGACTCTCTAACTTTAAAATAAAGATGGAACCATGACTTTTTGAGGAAAATGCGGACGTTCCCCGCAAAATCGATCTAGACTAATAAATATTTTGTCCTGTCTTCCAACTCGGTTCCAACTAAAAACTCGAAGCAGTGCGCAAAATTATTTTAATTTTTATATAAATTAGAATAACATGACAAGTTCACGTCCGTTTATTGATCGATCGTTAACATTACTCATGTCTTTAAAAAATTTTCAATAGGTGACAAACTGATCTCTGATTGTCACGCAGCCGATCAAAATTCATTCTTGAGTGCCATTCGCCACTCCTCGTAAACTTAAACCCCGCATTGAAAATGCATTCTTAGGAAAATACGACATGCTGATTGTAGTCTATGGCGGGAAGCCCGCCTACGGTGTTATTCTGATTCCGTATTAAAAATGAAAAACATGTTGCGCATTATTTTGAGATTTCATCAGGTTTCATGGTTAGAATAGAGTTCAGGGAACGTTTTACCGTACTAAATTCTTTGTGTAGAATGTTACCACGTATTTAATACTAGAAGGACATAAATTTTGAAGGCATCAGATTATCAAAATGATAAATGATGTTTATTAAAAGAATATTAAGCAAAAGAACCGGCAAAAATGGGTCAAACTTACCCGTTCATCTTTCTAGTGTTAATATGTGTTAAAAATAAAAGTACGTACGAACAGAGTTCAGATGCGAGCCAATATATTTATATGCAGATGAGCTATATTCAGCGCAGATACAAATGTTAAATTTTGCAATGTACTTGATATAATTTCAAAAGAAATTGCTAAACGGATAAATGCTGAACCTGACAGTTGGTAGTGACAACAACTTCCGCTCATTTGTACGGGACAAAAATCTTTTAGGGAAAGGAAAAGGCGAATGTTTGCGTGATTTGTTAAATTTGATGAAAACCGAAACTGAGCTTCAGCTTCGAAATTGGATACAGAGCTGAAATGTCACGTCACAAAGTCAGAAAGTCAGAAATAAGTAAATTAATAAGACGCGAAACGTCGTATTTCTGATTATAAGTGGAATGTATTTTCTTTAAACTTACAAATTATTTCAAAATGTATTTGGAATAACTTTAAATACGTTTCTGGTATAACTCTACAACAATCTTCTTCAATCCATCTTCCCCCCTGTATATGACCTCCAATCTTTCAAACGCAGTGTGTCTAGGCATCTCCAAAACCTGGACCTTGATTTTGGTTTTCTTCTTCTTCTGTCGTGGGAGGGAGGCGCTTTTGCGGCCGTTCGCCCTTGCCCCTCCTTCCTGCATAGAAAAAAAAACCGAGTAACTTTAATAAACACAATGATGAAAATTATTGGAGGCGTGATTACGAAATATTTTTTCAGCTTTAGTGTCGACGTTTTGAACTACCTTGGTCCATTATGAAGACTACTAGCGAATCAAAAGATCTTGACAAAATATTGAAATAGTACATGAAACAAAAATAAATATAGTAGGCTGATAAATTTAAGATAAACAATAATATAATATATATATAATATTATATATATATATTTATATATATATATATATATACACACACACACACATACCATTCAGTTTAAATTATAAATAATTGCATACCAAAACCTAGGTTCAAAATAGATTAATATGGATTATATTTTCAAACCAAACCAAAACAGTACTTAATAAAATAATGTAGAATTGAGAAGCCATTATATTACTACTCTCTGGAAAGAAGACACGAGCGGTACGCAATAATATGCATATGGAAAATATTCAAGGGTTTTGTCCAAAACCTTAGAAATGAAATAGATACAACTGTGGTGGGACAGGAGGCCATAAAAACGAGGATGAAATACCCTAAGAATACGACACCCAAAGCTTTTTAATGTCCTGCCAAAAGAGTGAGAAACCTCCACCACTCCGACCTGAAAAAGAAAACACTTTAGTATTTGTCATTTACCATTATTTATTCGGACTATAGTGGATTTCATTTGACCAGAAGAGTTCCTTGTTTCATGCACAGTCTGTGTATAACATAAAAGTTCCGCAGGGGATCCATTCTGAGTTGTAACACACACACACACACACACACACAGATATCAGGCATGGGGACGAGGCCGAAGCCGAGGACATACATTTTTCGAAGGCCTCGAGGCCGAGGCCGAGGCCTTTTTAGGGGAGGCCTCACGAGGCCTTAAGATTGTTAGGCTGAAGGTATTTGGACCCAGAGGTGTAAAATTCGGATGCAAATAACGAATGCGGTATTTGCACCTCTGGGTGCAGACACTTGTTTCGAAATCTTTTACGAATAAGCTCCTCCATGCTTTGGGAAGGCTCAACAATCTAACCTAGCCTTGGCTTAACCCTTTAATGCCGGAATTGTTTGTAGGGTTAAGTTATGAATGCGTGTATTTGAAACGTTATCAATATGTAGCTTCGTCCTTTTAGGGATTAAAGCTCTTCCAAAGGTAACCTACCGCAGCCTCACACTAGCCTGTATTTCTTCTTTTTTTGAAATCCATGAGGAAAAGTATTGCAAACAGAGCTACATTTGAGATGCCTTATTTTTTTTAAGTTTTGCATTTTTATGTATCTTGACAATAAGAAATTGTAGTCTTAAAGTCTACCAAAGATCATTAATGTAATTGTAGCTTGTACTCTATGTGAAAGATGTTTCTGATGTACGGTAGGCCTATAGGTATGAAGTTTATATCATGCCATTACTATATAATTATATATACGATAATAATATAATAACGTAATATTACGAATATATTTGCACCTGATATTTCAACATGTTACATATGTAATTTGATTCAAGAGTATATTTGCACCTGATATTATCCTTTATCAGTAAAGTTATATGTATAATACTTTATATTATTAAAGTAAATGAAAAAGACCGAAAAAATTATTTGCAAACAATATGACAATTTACATCTCAGTTATAATGCCGATATTAGCAAAATTATTGTTTGCATCCTATATTATATATCATTTCAAATCATATTATTTAGAAGTTTATATGTTACATATACGACAAGCGAAAAACAAAATTATCGACGCTAGTACCTAGTTATCAGTATACCAGGTGGTATTCTTCTCTAGTTTGGCTTAATTTTTGTTATAGAAATAGATGCAGTACAATAGTTTATACACATAAATAACACAAACCATATGCTGACTGACTGAATAATATTTATATACCGCGACATATATAATATTTATGTACCTAACGTCACAGTGACCAGTCACTAATCCGTTGGTCACCTAACTGAATAGTATTTATCAAAGACTGCCGCCTGACTAGTCACCTGTCTGAATAATATTTATCAAAATATGCCGCCACATACGGTCACCTGTCAGGTCATGGTCCTCACCTGAAGAATACACTGGTCAACAAATTTTAAGGAATTGTTTGTATCTTTAATGAAAGTAGCCGATTCGGTGATGGTTAAGTGTGCGGTCTACCTAGCTTTTAGTTAGCCTTATAAGGCTAACTAATGAAACTATCACGACTTAACCTAACCAATCGTTAGGTCAACTGTACGCCCTTGACGATTGGTTAGGTTAAGTCGTGATAGTTTCATTAGGTAGCCTTATAAGGCTAACTAAAGCTAGGTAGACCGCACACTTAACCAGCACCGCCGATTCTTATGTATTTTTGCATGCTGAATTTGAAAATGATAGTGAAATTGTTTAATTAGTTCGCGTTTTTAAGATATCATGGTAATTATTGTGTAAGTACTGGTAAAAATTTATCCCACAGCATATATGTATTTTAAGGAGCACACTCACTTCAATGTCGTTTCCTCTTGGCCTGTCTCTTGTACTCTGACTGTGTAGTGTCTCTTATTACTGACCAGCAGAAATCAGCCAGCATAGATGAATTCCACTTGCCCTGGTAACGTTTCTCAAGAGCTGAAATCTGCTGATGAAAACGTTCCCCATGTTCGTCACTTACTTCACCAAGGTTTGCCGGGAAAAAGTCGAAATGGGAATGGAGGAAATGAATTTTAGAGACATGTTACATCCCATTCTTTGGTACGCCTTCAACATATTATCCACCAATTCATCTGCATTTGGAGCTCTGTTGTTTCCAAGGAAATTTTGAGACACTGACTTGAACGAGACCAAAGCTTCTTTTTCTGCGCCCTCCAAAAGTGTCTCGAAATGTTCATCTTTCATCAGATTTCGTATATGAGGACCAACAAATATGCCTTCCTTGATTTTTGCCTCACTGAGTCGAGGGAACTTCTGGAAAAGATACTTAAATGCCTTTCCATCCTTATTGAGTGCCTTCACAAAATTTTTCATAAGCCCTAACTTAATATGTAACGGTGGTAGAAGTATTTTGCTGGCTCTACTAATGGCTCGCACGAAACGTTTTTCACACCTGGCACTAAACGTTCTCTTAGAGGCCATTCCTTCCTTTCATAATGCTGTGACCTAGCACGGCTGTCCCACTCGCAAAGGAAGCAGCAGTACTTCGTGTAACCCTGCTGGAGACCAAGTAACATGCCGACCACTTTCAAATCACCACATATGCTCCATTGTGAGCGTTGTAGTTTATGTGGTGAAGCAGATATTGCATATTTTCATATGTCTCCTTCATGTGGACAGAATATCCAATTGGAATGGCAGCTTTTCGTTTTGTTATGAAGTAGTACAGCCTTAAGGCTTAGCTTAGAGGCATCAATGAACAACCTCCATTCGTCATCTCTGTATGTTATATTTAGAGCATTCATTAAACCAACAACATCTGTACACACCACGAAGTCACCATGTTGATGAAGAAAGTCTCCAACGTGGATTGCCTAGTGCGGTACATGGATATTTGGACATCATCATGAAGAAGATGCCACTGTTGAAGGCGTGAGGCGAGCAATTCTGCCTTAGACTTCGGTAAGTCCAAATCTCGATGAGGTCATTCAGTTCGTGTTGGGTGATTTTATGCGGTTCTGTAGACAGTTCACTGGGCACAAAG
>JAJOZX010013430.1:0-87067 GCA_023014485.1 Bathynomus jamesi | reverse complement strand
CATAATGTTTTGCAGATGATACAACTCTCTCCTTTTCTTGCAAAGATTAATACAGCTAAGAATATATTTCATTCAGAATTCATCAGTGTAATGAAATGGTTGACCACCAATAAACTCTTCCTAAATACCAGTAAAACAAATTTCATGATATTTACTAATAAAAGAAATGTATATCTTGATGAACTTAATGTTAATGAAATCACCATAAAGGAGTGTACTGTAACAAAATTTCTTGGTGTAATGCTAGATAAGAATTTGCAATGGAGTGATCATGTAAATTATATCGCGAAAAAGATTTCAAGGAGCGTTGCTATAATGTTTAAACTTAGAAATGTAGTCCCTAAACAAGTTTTATTGACTCTTTATCAGACTCTTGTTCTTCCTTATATAACATACTGCACCCTTGTTTGGGGAATCTCCGCTAACAACGCATTAAATCATTAAATGGTATCTTTGTCATCCAAAAACGAGCAATAAGGTTATTATCTGATGCTGATTTCCTTGATCACTCTAGTGCATTATTTAAAGAGCTAAACCTACTAAAGCTCAATGATATAACCAAACTGGCCCATTTTATTTTATTTACAAGTGTAAGAGCAAAATCATTAATTTGCAATGGGTAAATAGATATTTGTAACTCATCAAGAAATCCACTCGTGTCAGACCAGAAATAGATCAAAAGCTTGTTATACCTCAATTTAGATTGTCTTCATCTCAAAAGCTATCCATTTTCATTGGATTGAAACTATGGAATGACTTGCATGCCGATATAAAAAATATTGCGAATGTAAATTTGTTTAAAACCAAGTTGAAATCCCGATTAATAATGGGATACTAACAAAAATCTTGGATTAATGTCCACTAATAATGTTTAATATTGTCCATTAATATTGTTTAATATTGAAATACAGGTTTTAACTATTAATAATACTTATTTACTTATTTATTTATTTATTATTATTAATTTATAACAGCTAGCTGCTTATTTTGAATAAGAGCCCAGTAAAGCCTAAAGCTTAAGGGCCAAAAAAAAATTGTAAAAAGACTACTGTATATATTTTATTATTAATAAAGGTTATTCAATAAGATTGAGAAGTAACAACGTAAATTTGAAATCGAACGGGTCTTCCATAACTGAAGCAATAACAGTTTTCAAATTAACTCTATCGTCTAATCAAAACTTAATTTAAGAAAAAATAATTACACATTACTGTTGTAAGCAATTACTTCAAGTTTTAAGAAAATAATTTTTTGTTCGCTGTGGATATTCTTGCAGTAACCGGAAAAACGGACAGTAAAAACTGTTCGTCGGGTCGCCGGAGAGATAGCGGGCGCGGCCCTGTGTACTTATTTTTCCGGTTCTTTTTCTTGATACGGGGGCATCTGGAGTAATAATTTAACGTTCCCGAACTACTTGGTGGGAGTCTGTGTGGGAAAAATATACAAATCTTGACAGGCCATAGGAATTTAAATTAATTACATTTTTAAAACACTAAAATATATTAAAGGCAGTGGATATTTGTCCGGCAGTCTCGGACAAATAACTCTTATGTGATATTCATCCGACACTCTCGGACAGATAAACCCTAGGCGCTATTCGTTCGCGAGTCCTAAACTATTCATCTATCACTCACCTACCGGCGCCTCTTGTTTGCTACACCTGGGAGCAGGGACTCAAGGAAATAACACAAAATTATTACGAAACAGGTATGGATATTTCATCAACGTCTAGGATTGAGATTCGTTAAAACTAAACGAAAATTTCACCACTTAACCTAACCAATCGTCAAGGACATACCTAACTGGGCATCCAATACTTTTTTCGCACGTTTCAATTAATTTTAAGCAACTTTTACCTAATAATTATATACTGTTATATGCGCTATAGCATAAAACAATTAAAGAATGCCAGGTTCGATTTCAAATTTACGTTGTTGCTTCTCAATCTTATATAAGGTCTTTTATTAATTTAATCTAGTAACTCCGAGTACAATTTTCTCAATGACCCTTTGTGGTTGAAAGATGTAAAAATAGAGCAACTGACCAACTAATCTAGCTTTTCAGGTTGATAAAAGCCTTGGAATAAACCATTTTCTCTTTATCCAAAACTTGACTTGACTGCGTCTATATGCATTGTATATTTCATTTAGACTTGATGTTAAGTCACTTTCTTATACTTAATTTCCAGTCGAATTTGTGAACGAAATGAACGCGGCACAGCAACTTACGTTTGTGATGTCAGATGTAAACAAAACTCGGTTAGGCCCACTTTTTGGTAGGCCTATTTCGTAGTTCGGTGGCTAATGGCTTAGCCATTCATCTGGGCACGGGATGGAAAAAAAAGAAAAAAAAAGAAGCTTAATCCTTGAATGCGTAACCCTGATAAATATAACACCCGGCGGACCTCAGAGGCCCGGGTTATGCATTCTAGGGTTAAGAGGCCGAGCATTATAAATCTGGCTAGAATTAGCAATAAAGACCCAAAGAAATACAATAATAAAAAGCATAATTGGATTGGTCCAATAGAAAATGATAGGATATTTGAAAATGATTAGGTTATTATCCATGTAAAACTTCTTGTGATGAGATAATCATATGATGTCTACAGTTACAGTAGTGGTATTGATGAATGATCCACAAGATCCAAAGTTTTGAAGTTAATGTTCAGCTAGTAGATGTGTGACAATCTGCAATTTGAGGAGATCAATTGGATCTAAATTTTGTATTTATATTAACAGTAGAGCCACCCTGGTGGGCTGAAGGGCCCCTAGTGTGCCTACTATAAAATTTTTGGGTAAATATTTGGCTGGACCAAGGGCTATATTTCTCTAGTGTAGTTTTCTCTGCTTTGTTCGAATCTGATACCCATTTCTTGTGCAAATGAATAGAAACTTTTTTTTTTCATTCCAAAATATGCAGTGTTTCTACTCATTTGCACAAGAAATGTGGGTAATTATACATCTCCCTCACCTCAATTTTATGAAATTGACTTCACAATTGATGTAAAACCTTTATTTATAGCATGTAATTACTTTATTTATTTTTGGAAACCAACCTAACATAACAACCTAACCAACCTTACCTAGAAAAATGTATTTTTGACTAAAGTGCATAATGTAACATGTTATTACATTATCATTTGTATAATTTAGATCTTGGGGGTACAGGGGCAGAGCCCCCATAAAGATCATGCATGACAAAGTGAACCTTATACTGATCAATTTGTGATGCATGATCTTTACGGGGCCTCTATCCCCGTACCCTCGAGACCTAAATTATACAAATGATAATGTAATAACATGCAGGGCTGTGGAGTTGGCACATAAAAAACTGACTCTGACTCCTCAATTTTTTGTCTATCCGACTCCGACTCCAAAGGTATATTAATTCTAAATCTGCTATGATGATAATTACACAAGAGGCATTTCATCACCACCACGTGAATCATCATTATCTGTGGTCATTGTTACGGTAACTTTGTCTGTAGTAAAGTATCTTGTAAGTGGTGCTTGTCATTCAGTAGATTTCTGATCTTTTGTTAACTTTGAAGTAGTTGCAAGATTTTTATTACTATCTTTCTCAATGACAACTTCTAAAATTTTGGGATGGAAACGCTGCAAATGTCTTTTTAAATTTGATGCTCTGGTTGGTGCATTTTTATCAGAGCCAGTAAAACCACACATTTTTGCTTCACGAAATGTTTCCCATCTATGGTTATTGTAAAATATTAAAAACTGCAGACTTTGTTAGAAATGTCTTTGCCATTGTGAAAGGGGTTTTAGACTTGAAAGTTAAAAACTTATGAAATTTAGAAAGAACTCGAAATTAAATAAGCATTAAAAATAAAAAATATTATCTGAAAAGAAAAAATGAATTAATGGCATTAGTGTCTGAAATGGAAAACATTGTGTTTATTATTTAAGTGGTTTAACCACCATAGCTGCTAGTGATATCACACACAAAAATATTTTATTAAAATTTATATTGAGGTCGGAGTCGGAGTCAGTACATTTTTACTGACTCAGACTCCAGCACCACCAAAATTGACTCCGACTCCGACTCCACGACTCTGACTCCACAGCCCTGATAACATGTTAAGTTATGCACTTTTTTAGTCTTCATCTAGGGCACATGAATCAAGTTCTCAAAGTCGAAACCACATGAACAGTACATCATAATTCTATCACAAACAACCAAACTGAGGTATTACCCAAACTGAATCCAATTAGAAAAAAAAAATAGCCAGAATAGAAACTAATCAACTAATTAAGTTGCAGAGTAGTAAAAAAATAGCCCAATCAGAAAAATGTCACGTCAAATGGATACCGTTAATTAAATAATATCTCCATAAATATGATTGGGTAATTATGTATATTGAGTAACTCAGTCATTTTACATACCAAAATACATTTTTCTAGTGGTATTTGATGTGATTTGTTCAAATCTGACCTCTATTTCCCTCAGAAATGAGATCTAACAAAGTTATAGTACTTTGAAGTTTGGCTCATTTTCAAGGGAAATGGAGGTCACAATCTAAGCAAAACATCAAATATTACTAGAAAAATGTATTTTGGTATTAATTAACATAACCTAAATATGTTATTACATTATCATTTGTATAATTTAGGTCTCGGGGGGTACGGGGGCTCCACCCCTGTAAAGATCACGCATGAGAAATTGATCGATATTGATCAACATTTTAGCGTTGAAAATTCAAAAATATAAAACCCTATACCGATCAATTTGTGATGAGTGATCTTTACGGGGGCTCTGCCCCCATATCCCCGAGACCTAAATTATACAAATGATAATGTAATAATATATTCAATATTTCTATTGCTCGGGAGTCATTAGAATGCACTTCGTATATTAAATCCTCAAAATAATATTCACACCCTTCACATGTCATCGTGACCAACATCTATGAAAAACTAACAGAAGTGGAACTAGCAACTTAAAAAGCCTAACAACTTAAAAACCCTAGCTCATATATCATGTTCTCATGACGTCACCAATCAAATATCAATTGGAAGGGTGGGAAAAAAATGCAAAAATGTCATAATATTCAAATCTACATAATTTGGTAAGGACGCATCTGCGAGCGTAGTGACTTATATGAAAATGATGAGAAAATTATGCTTTAATATTTTATAATTATTTTGCTTTTGATATTCTGAACAATAAAACTCGTATTAACCTATGATTGACTGAAAAAAATTTTACTTAAAGGAAAGGAACTGGGAGTTTTTGGGTGGAGAGAATCACAAAAAGGAGTGGTTTCCAAAGATTTTGAAAGTCAGATTAATACAAAACACATCAAAAACCATAGAAAAAATATAAATTTCACCTTCAAAATTGGTTGAACCTAAAACAACCTAAGCAAACCTAACCTAACCCAACCCCTAACCCCTAAAACAACTGATTCAAATTAAAATCAGTGGAAGTGCCATTTTTTACCCTTTTCCTGTTAGAGAGTTTAAGCTTCAAAAACTCTCTAATAAATCATTTGCGATGGAAATGAGTATCTTTTTTGAATTCAGCACATTGCAAAATATTGAAAACCAGCTTTTAAAACTTTCTATTAGAGACTGGTGTAATAGTAAAGAAATACCAAATTTTTACCATGTTACCATTATTGGTATTTCTAATTATTATTTTAGCTCTGTTTTTACTGAAGAAACTTTGAATAACTTGATTTTAATTCTTTAGATTCTGTGAACTCTGATGTTCTTGATAAGATTCATATAAGGATGGATGATGATAGGGCAAGTGATACATACAATGAAGTCAAATAGAGCTGCTGGACCTGATCATATTGGTAATCTCTTATAATACAGTTCATAATTATTTAAAAAAAATTAATGAGTTTAACATTTATTAAATGTGTATTAAATTTAAGTCATGATATTTTCATTAGTTTTAACAAAAATATCATGACTTAACCTAACCAATTGTCAAGGGTGTACAGTTAACTTAACTGGGCATTAAATAATTTAGAAATGACCAGAAGGTCTTTAGGTGCCATAAAAAAATCCTAAAAATAAATGTGTGTCATTTCAGTTTAAGGGCAGGCGAAATTTAGCGGACTACCCATGCGAGGTTGGCACATGTTATTACATTAGCATTTGTATAATTTACGTCTCGGGGGTACGGGGGTGGAGCCCCCGTAAAGATCACACATCACAAATTGATCAGTCCTAATGTTTTGCAGACAGTTCAGTATGTGACACCAGTTAGGTCAACTGTATGCCCTTGATGATTGGTTAGGTTAAGTCATGATATTTTTGTTTAAATTCGTTAGTTTAAACAAAAATGACGAGTGCAAACTTTTCTGGTTAATTTTGAGGTGTTTTGTACGAAACTGCCATCTGTTTCCTGTGCAAATGTGTAGTTTTCAAGATGACAATATCTTGAAAACTACGCATTTGCACAGGAAATGGATGGCAGATTCGTACAGAACACCTCAAAATTGACCAGAAAAGTTTGCTCTCATTATAAAAAGAGACTGGGTCAAAAACAAGTAATTACCAGATATCCATCTGAACAAAATTCCTTTCATCCTATTCAGCAATACCCAAGAATTGTTACAACTAACTTCAATATTTTCTCGTATCAATTCATTATTATAAATATTTTTTATATTTTAATGAAATAAATCTATACAGTGGATGTTGTTTGTAGTGTTGGGTTTGTAAAATTGGGGATTTAGTAATACAGTAGACCCTCACATTAACATACACTTTGGGGGGAGCACGAGGTCGCTAAAGTGAAGTACGGATGACCCCCACTTTACTGGATTACAGGATGTTAAAGTGGGGTTTTCCATAACCAAAATACTTCAGTACAGTTACACATGTATGTATAGCCCTCGAATCTCCACATTCAACACAACATGAAAATGCATACATGGACTTGCCTACTTATGAATACATGCACATGTAAATATTTATTTTTATGTACTCGCCATATATAGTCAATCCTCCAAAATATCATTGGGAAGTTCTGGTGTGATGGCCAGAAAATCCAGGTCTGGTGTGAGAGTCCTGAACTCCACTTCAGGGCTCTGGTAGGATGGCTGGAGGAGTAGTACTACTGCTAGTACTTGCATTCTCAGGAAACTGGAGTGGTGACACAGTGAAGCCAACACTGCTGGTACTACTTGGCATTGGTGATGGTTCAGTGGGCAGTGAAAGGTCAGACATTCTGCTTGAAATGGAGCTTTGGCGTGAAACGTGCATGGATGTGCAATAGGGTTTAGCAGCAGGGGGCTTGAAGAAATCATGAATTTTTGTTTGCTTGATCCTTTTGTTTTGACTGGCAATGATTTCATTTTGGCACTTCCTTATGTAGTTATATAGTAAGGGAGAATATTAGGCAGTGCCGTAGTCTCATCAATAAATTTCAGCAGAACATCAGCAGCATCTCTTGTCTGGCTCAACGTAGTCTTGAGTATAACCTTGGAGACATCTTCAGTGTCATCATCATCATCATCATCAAGAGGTTCATTGGTGGATCTGTCTTCAGACCTGACTGAAATGTTGGCCACAATTTCACTCTCACTAAGATCTTTGTACCCTGGGGTCACCATTGTCAGCATCAAGCTATTCCACAACTTTGTCTTCTGTAGCCTCTGTTTCACCTGCTTGTTGGAGAACACCCAAATAGTCCTGTGGCTTGAAGCCCTTGAAGTCTATTTCCAGGTCCTGGATGTTATGGAGCAGTTTCTTCCAGGCATTGCGCAGAGTGGACTCCTTGACCTCATTCCAGCTGTTGGCCCAATTGTAGATAGCAGACTTGATGATGTAGGCTTTGAAGTTCCTGAGTGTCTTCTCAGCCCTGTCCTCTGTGTCATCTTCAGAGATGACACACAAGCACTGCTCCAATTGCTTGGCCCTGTAGATTCTCTTGCAGCTCACTATCACCCCCTCGTCCATAGGTTGTATTACTGATGTGGAATTAGGGGGGAGGAACATAGCTCTGATCTTGCCATCCTCACTTGCGAGTTTCTCTGCACGTGGGTGTGCTGGTGCATTGTCTAGCAAGAGGACAGCCTTCACATCTTCAGGGCTTATTTTCAAAACATGTTCCTGGTATGCCTTCACCTGCACAATGAAGAACTTGTGGAACCATTTATGGAAAATAGTCCGCATGAACCAGGCCTTGCTGCTCCTGTAGATGACTGGAAGTTCGTGCATGCAGTCCTTGAGTACGCAAGGCTTGGCTGATCTTCCAAAGGCTTCAGTCTATGCGTACTGTCAGCATTTGCACAGGCCAACACAGACACATGCTGTTTGTCTGTCTCTTAAAGCCTGGAAGATGTTTGTCAGTTTTGTGGGCATACTCTTCCAAAATAAGCCTGTCTCATTGCCATTATACAGCTGGTAGGAAGCAACCCCAGCCTCATCAATCAGAGTCTGTAGTTTGCACCTGAACAACTCCACTTGAGACAGGTCCGCACTGGCTGCTTCTCCCATAAGCTTTCTGTTCGATAAGCCATGCCTGCACTGGAAATGATACAGCCAGCCACCCACCACTTGCTTTAAAGTCAGTGTCATTGAACTCCTGCATGAAATGCTTAGCCTCCGACTGGATGTTGATTCTTCTGACTAGAATGTTCTTGGGCTGTTGCTGCTTCAACCCCGTGTACACAGCCACATCTACATTTTTCTTGTAGGATGTGTTCAGGTGAGACTGGTTTGAACTCCTGCCTCCGGATTCACTGTCTAGCACATAGGCGTGTATTTTGTTGCACTTCTGCTTGACTTCGTAGGCAGTGGACTTGCTTATCTTATGCTTCTGCATAACAAATGCTACACTTAACCCTTGTTCTATGTCAGCAAGAATTGCTTTCTTCTCTTCAATGGAGATTGTATGCCTTTTCTGTTTGACACTGTAGTACCACTTGTGGACACCATTTCAGAAAATAAAGTTTGTACGAGCAGGCAGTAATTAAGTAAAGTATGTACATACACTGTTAAAGCACAGACTATCATTATACTCCTATATGTACTGCTATTAACTGATAAGTCACTTTGAACTAAAAAAAAATGCTATGAACTGATAAGACCTGTGTAACACAAAAAAGAAATAAAAACATATAACCCATACAGTACATATATACAGTATTCATAAATAAATGACATTTAGATATATAAATATAAATAATTATATGTAACTATCTATGTAACATCACACAAAAGAACGCCTAACATGCACAAACCTGGAAGCAGCACTATGCACATACACAACCACTCGCCACCACTGCCCACACAATACAACAGGAAACAACTGACTGCACCCTCATCCGAGGGCTGGTTCCAATAATATTCTGGTGGGCATCACCTTCACTTTAATGACTCAGAGTCTGCTAAAGTGAAGTTTGGTATGCTAATAGACTTTTTAGCGGAAATCTTCACTTTAACAACCTGTATTACGTTAAACTGAATGTTAATGACAGACAGCGATTAGTCCATCCAAGTGAAGTTCCGCTAATGTGAAGGTCGTTAATGTGGGGGATTTCTGTAATATAAATACTATAGTAAAATTTTGACGTAAAGGAAAACCAAAGTTAGGATAAATTCCAAATAGGCCTCGGTATTTCTAGTTAAAATACATGACTCCCAGCACAAAAACATCCAGACAGGTCTCAACATGTTTTTATTGGAACATGACATTGTTTTATTCAACCAATGGTGAGAGAGAGAATACATCACATAATGCTACACCATGAGTTCATCCAATCATGTGTTAGTAAACAGTCTTAAAACTCTTAATGTTTAAATGATACTTGGAATAAATAAAAAAATAATTTATTACTATCAAATTAACGTAAGTTAATTAAATAATATAAAAGTTAGAAATTTGGAAAACTCATAAATAGGTAGTGTATTTAAAGTTACCATATTTGTAAGTTCCAGGATCATGGTACAGAAAACCCTAAAACATTCTGGTTGGAGATACAAACACAGATGAGAAGCAATGAACAAGATGAAACAGATAGAAGAACAGAGGATAGTTGGTAACAGCCAAGCAGAGGGACAGGGAGTCAGTAGTAGTTCTCGCAGAGAGAGGGTCATACACAGTCTATCAGATGGTTATATTTACCATCCCTTGTCATTTTAGTTTATATTTACATACAACAGCCCATGGAAAATGGGGTGAACATTTAAGATTAACTTGGGTCAGGGAAATTGTTAATTTTTTCCAGAGGGCCATCTTAAGGAAAATTTCCCTTCTGCTCTAGGCTTATTCTTGTCCTGCACTAGGCCATACTTCAATTTTGTTAGGCCTATTCTTGTAGCATGCTAGGCCAGGTAGCTAACTGGACAACTTGTATCTGCTAGAACAAGTCAACTCGTACCCAGAAACAAATTTCAGTAGCTACGGTACCATATATTTAAAAAGTGTATTTACATATGCAAAAGGTGAAACAAATATCAGTATTTAAAGTTCATATGTCATTGTCACAAATTATTCTTTTGTTATTAGTAATGTCAAATCTAAAGGGCACCAGACTGATGCAGGAACTGAAGAACTGTGATCTCTTTCACTTCATATCTTCCTGACAACTTGTGTAATTGGCACTCTTTGTCCTTGCTTGACTTGCATTGAGTAGATGTGTGAGTGAGTGTTCTGCCACCAGCTGGAGTTGAGGATTGACAAATCTGGCTTCATTAGATAGCTGTGGGATGAGGATGAAGAGCTGGAGAATCTCACAGCCACAGCATTGGTTAAGATGCTGGTGCCACCCCTCACAATTGTTTTTGATGAATACCAAGGTCTAGCCAGACCAGTCTCCACAGTCCAAACTGTAGACCATAGCCAAGTGGCATCCATGTAGTTGAAAAGGGCTGTCAGCTTACAGTTGGCTGCTTGTGTCCTCAGGCAGTCAATGTTAGGCATTTGCAATCTGGGTAGGTAAGGTTGGGCTAGTAGATGTTGATCAACTTGAAGACTGAGCCCTTCTGGTAGTAGGCTGTCTGAATTCCAAGAACTTCAACCTGTCAGTACACTGCTTGACATGACACCAGTGGAAAGAACACCCATGGATATGGACACCTGGAAGTGATGAGCAGATGGACTGCCACACAGCTATCTCACAGTCACACATGACCATGTTGACATCTGGAGGGCTGACTTGAAAACATTAATTACCTTATCATAATCCTCTTGTCATTAGCTCATAAGAATGAAAGCCAGTGGAACTTGCTTGATGCAGTCTTCAGAATGAAGAAATGTGTGTACTGATAGTAACTGATTGCATGACTCCAGATTCCTGGGATCTTGGAGCATTGCTCCAGTAAATTTGACCATGAGAAAAAGTAAATTTGGGTTGGGTTTTGTTCATCCGCTAGATGTTATGCAATTTTTTTGCGTATACGTTCTTGTACAAACCAATTTTTTAAATTACAAATTTAGTTATTTTAAGTTTAGTTGGTAATTCATATTTAACAATTATTTTTATTTTTGTTAAGCTTCATGTTTTATAATTAAAATTTTATTACAACGTATATTTTTTTAATATAAAATTATCAGATTGGACTATGTTCCATTGATCTTGGCCAGGTTTGATAAATTGGCCAGATAATTACTTGTGCGGTTTTTAAGTAATCCACCATGACTCTAGAATTGAAAAGTTTAGTTAAGTTTAAACTTACTTTTACTTACTTTAACTTACCTACTTTTACTTACTCTTCCTTACTTTTACTAAGTTTAAAGCACTTACTTTTCTTACTTTTACTCACTTTTACCATACTATATTTACCATACTATATTTACTAACTTTTACCAAGCATACATGGCGGTAAATTCACAACAAATGCCTACATGCAAGGTCTAACATCGTCCACTGTTGCTGCTGCAATGAATAAATAAACTTAAGGTGAGTTATATACTGTACATTATTGTATTACAGGTGTCCCCCGTTATACATTGGGATGCGTCCCTAAAAACCCCATCGTATATCGAACGATCGTATATCGAACTGAAGGCCTTATGGGAAAAATAGGATACGTTCCCAACATTCTGGAAGACCCCCAAAATTTGCAGATTCCACTATTATTTTGCTATATATTTTACTGTTATGTACAAAAGTGTCTGAAAGTAAGAAATTGTGTTTAATAAAAGACAATTTATACATGAACACTCACCTAATCGTATTCAAATCCGGTCCAAGTCGTCAACGATGCATCAGTCCGAGGTAACGATGCCTACTCATCGCCACCAGGTGGTGGTGATGGGGGAGGAGGGCCAGCTCCCGCATCGGTCAGCGATGGAGGAGGATCGATGGGCGATGCTGGACGATCGATGGGGGATGGAGGAGGATCGATGGAGGATCTGACTTCGGGAGAGTCCCTCGGAGATGGAGGAGTTTCTGAAGTTGCAGGAGAATCCATCCCCGAAGATGTTGGAGTTGGAGATCTAGCCTGCTGCCGACGTGCAGGAGTTTGTTGCTGCACTTGCTGACGACGCACTTCTCTCCTGCCTCGGCAGCTGTTGCAGGCTTGAAAAATCGGTAGATCGTAGTTTGCTTGGCGTTCCTCCTTTTCTGCAGGTAGATCTCCCGATAAACGCTCAGACCCTTTTCAATATGATTGACAGCAGCAGCACTACGTTCGTAGTTAGGGTCCTTGTCTTTCACCAACTCGATGTACGTGTCAAATCCAGTCAGAATCTCTCTCAAGGTTTTGAGATCAAGCATTCTGACTGGGTCCTCATCGTCCTCCTCATTTGGGCTGGACTCAACGTAGGCACGGTTTTGTTCCTTTCTGAGACATGCTTTCAAGTTGGAGATCGTTAACGCGAAATAAGGCAATCGTAAATCGAAAGATGGGGGTACTTTTTTAAAATTGTTAACGTGAAAAATCGTAAACTGAACGATCGTATAACGGGGGATGCCTGTATTATGTTTAGCTAAAACAATTTGTAATTGGTATGTCGTCAATTCAAGAGTTTACTATCATTAACCTATATAGTGGTGTAAGGGGAAAAAAAGTAAATTCAGAGCTGTGCTCCAGTAAATTTTTTCAAATCTGGAGTCATGATTGATTGAATGGCTGGTGTACCACTTTGAAGATTGCATCCACATACCAAGTACAGGCATCTGCTACTAGGCAGAGTTGTTCATTCTTTGCTAACAAGATGTGTCTAGTGTCATGGGTTCTGATGTCTGCTTTGAGGAAGTTGGCTGGACCCCTTGCAACCTTCAAGCTCAAAGTCCACTGTAGACTGGTGCGCAAAATGACACTTGGTGCTTGTTGAGACATCTGGCTTTATTGATGATCTTTGGTAATTGATGGTTGGAATCCTGTCTAAGGTCTTGTATGATCTCCTTGATGATCAGGGCTGTGGACCTCTCCTTGTTAACTTTGAGTCTGTTGCTTCACCTGGACATGCACTGTAGTACAAAGTAAGGTGCCTGAATTGCCTGCATGGTTGTATGCATGTGCTTCAGGTGTGAATGTGGTGTTGCCTTTCTGTATGATGATAGCTGGACACCTGTTGTTCTGATGGACAGAACACATGCAGTCTGCACTTCCCTCTCTGTGTAACAGTGTCAGTGATCAAGTATTTGACAGGACAGTCCTCTGGTATTTCATCTGGGATTGGAGCTGGGGCTCTTCACTGGTTGTGTTCATTGGGAGTCTTCTCCATAGACCTATCTACATCAAAGTTGGCAACTGTTGTCAATTCTGTAGCTGTTGGTGGCTCAATAACTGGTTGCATGTCTGGCTCAAACTGCTGTTCAACAGCAGTTGTTGAAAAGTCGGGGCAATCAGGGTAAACCCAGTTGAATTCTTTACCATTCCTTAAACATTGAGTCAAATCAAGGTAAACTTCCCTCAACATTCCTGTACCACAAGTCTGATGATGTCATCTATCACAAATATCTCAAGACAGAGCTTCCTCTTTTGGTCAAACTTCTCTTCAACATCCTGAGCATGGGTAAGCCACAGTAGCCATCACAATGAGAACTTGATAAAGAATGTAGTTGAACTAGAAACATGGCTCTTGTTTTTCCCTCACTTGTGATATCAGGGACTGACAAATGATGTCACAATTTGCAAACTACTGAACCATTGTCTGCCATTATAACTGAAGTATACATGCTTAGGTGTTAATAAGACGAAGGCAAGATGCCAAGCTTGTGTGGTGTTATTGGCTATAGTAACAATCTAAATATTCATTTATAATAGTAATTCATATTGATAATAGTAACATTTGTAATACCCTATTAAATCATCATCACATTTGCCACCCACTGCCCAAGTGAGCCAATGCTTACACTCTCCTGTCACTGCCTGGAGATTGTACAGTAAACTATTACAGAAAATACACAACAGCATGAAAATTATCACCAGAAAACTTGACCCACCTAACCTATCCTAGAGGAGATTGTAATGATTGTCTGATACTTGAGGCACAGGCAAGGCCTGGGTAGAGAATGTAAACACTGGCTCACTCGGCAGAAGGTGTTTTAATAAGGTATTATGAATAGTGATGAGTCGAGAATATTCTCAAGAGGATATTCTTGTTCTCCGAGAATATTCTGGGAATATTCTCCAAAATATTATTTGATGAGAATATTCGAGAATTTTCTTTTTTTAGTTTTAAAACATTTTTAGATTGTTTTGCAGCCTTTTTAGAGAATTCTAGAATATTTCAGAACCTTATGGAACTTTCTAGAATGTGTGAGAATATTCTAGATGACTCCAGAACATTCTAGAATACTCGGGAATTGGGAGAAAATAGTATATAAAGGATGGCAAATTGTTTCCTTGATTTTTTTTCGTAAAGAAGCTATTATACTGAAAAACTGAAATTGAACACTTAATTACAAGGGATATTTTTTTTGTTTCTAAACTGTTTTGTATGATATATTTTATTAATTTCCATATAATTTTGAAAAAAATCAAATAAATAAAAAAAAGATTTTTTCATAAAAATAATCATTTTTTTTATTAGCTATTATACTGAAAAACTGAAATTGAATACTTCATTACAAGGGATATTTTTTCTTTCTAAACTGTTCTGTGTGATACCTATACCGGTATTTTATTAATTTATATATATACTGGTCAAAAAAGAAACAATTTTTGAGATTTATTAATAAACATGACTCAGTATATAGTAAATGATTCTTTAACATAACAAACAGTCAATAACACGTATGGCCACCCCTAGCCACAATGCAGGCTTGGAGTCTGGCCCTCATCGACCTCATTCTTTGTGTCCAGTCACGGTGCTGATAGGCCCATTGCAGGCGTCATTGCCTTCTTGCATCAGTGAGAAAAGGACCTCTGTAAGGCCTGCGGGATCGGAGTCCTGCATTACGGAGTCGGTTTCTGACGGTCTGGTCACTAATTCTGTTGTTGTGGATACCAGGTGTCTCTCTGGCTGTCTGACGAGCATTCCGCTGCCGATGACGCAGGTGCTGCAGTACAATGTGGCGATCCTGGCGTTGGGTCGTCACACGAGGTCGCCCACGTCTTGGCAGGTACTGAACACTTCCTGTGGCATTGTACCGTCTAACAAGCCTAGAGATTGTGCTGGGATGCACATGCATTCGTTGTGCAACTTGGACAGCAGACATGCCTGCATCCAACATGCCCAAGGTACGACCTCTGTTGACCTCTGAGAGTCGTGGCATGCCTCAATCGCGGGAAAAAGTTTGGTTTTCTCAACGGGCAGTGTGTATTCCGTGAAGTCAAAGAAAAAATGCATGCCTTCATAAAGAATACATTCAATTTAATCTCTGTTATTGTTTGTAACAAAATGGCGTCTTAGCCGGGATTAGTCAGGTTTAAAAACATGCACTAAGTGGCTTTAAAAGATTTGAACAAACATTTAACCATAATCTTGAAACTGTGATAATACCACTAACAACTTAAATTTTACACCATATGCAAGCTAATTGCGTTTCTTTTTTTGACCAGTATATAATTTTGAAAAAATCAAATAATTAAAAAAAAAAATCATGATATTTTTCATAAAGCTATGATACTGAAAAACTGAAATTGAACATATAATTACAAGGGCTATTTTTTTTTTTTCCGAAGTGTCTTGCAAGATTTTATTAATTTCTATATAATTTTGAAAAAAATCAAATAAAAAAAAATCATGATTTTTTTTTTCCTAAAAAAGCTATTATACTGAAAAACTGAAATTGAACACTTAATTATTACAAGGGATATTTTTATTTGTTTCTAAAGTGTTTTGTCTGATATATTTTATTAATTTCTATATAATTTTGAAAAAATAAAAAAAAATCTTTTTTTCATAAAATCAATTGATTTAATCAGGTGATTAAATCATTTTGATTTAATCACTGCCATCCCTGGTAAATACTGTACTTTGAATTGAAATAGTCTTTATATAATGATTCAATAAATTTTTTGCATTAGTTAATTTATTTATTTCTTCACTCATCCTATCATTCACTTCTGACTTGAATTTCTCCATTTTGACAGGAACTGAAGTTAAGTTGTATCGGAATAGTTGAAAAACCCCTCACATGTTCTAAAAAAGAAAATTCTTGAATATTCTCCTGAAGATTATTCCCGAGAATTTTATAACACTAATTATGAATGTTACCCAAAACATCCTCCCACCAAAATTTCCGAGATTAAATTGTAAATAACAAAGCTTCTCAATTGAGTAAGTCGCTATTTTTAGTAATAATGGTGTGTCAGCTACTACTACTATTGCCCTAAGTTGGGTATGGGTTAACAGTAACCTGCTAGGCCATACTAACATGGTAAAAATTTATAGTGGGCACACTAGGGGCCCTTTGGCCCATCTGGGTGGCTCCACTGTTAATATAAACAAACCATAAATAGTTAGATGTGAAATTAAGATCCAATTGATCTCTGCAGATTGTCACACATCTACTAGATGTACATTAACTTCAAAACTTTTGATCTTGTGGATCATTCATGAATACCACTACTGTTCGAATTGTAGACATCATATTGTTATCTCATCACAAGAAGTTTTACATGGATCTATATAGCTATAACCTGAATAATGTAATACAAGCTCTACAGTTAAGATAAAAGGAGTAGGTGGGACTGTAAAGACTATAGAGTATTTGAATGTACACCCATTCAGGGTCTCCCATTTAAAGGTGTCTATGAGGCAAGTGAACATAATGAGTCTTTCATACATCACAGTGCTATGGGGGGCACCGCTCAGCAGAGAAATCTCTCTAAATGGGGGGTATAAAGACAGAGTATCCCCTAACCCAAGATGCTGCCTCCTTATATCCTATCTCACTGTGTGGGTGATGAGATTTACCAAAATAAAGTAAATATATATATATATATGTGGAAGGGTTCACAAACCTTTTCTCCACACCATTACCAGTTCCAGCAAAATGTCATTACCAAATACCTCTTTCAGTCATTAATGTATCTAGTTTATTCTTAAGTCTCCAAAGTATGGGAACTCACGACTACTACATCTAAGCTATTCCAGAATTTTACTATTCTATTTGAAAAACTATGTTGTACTAACTGGGTCATTCTCTGTCAGATCAACCAGTGCCTAACACCCTCATCTCTCAGATTTTGCTGAAATTTGGTTTATAGGGAGTTTGTGGGCCCTGAATCCATTTCTGAAATTATAAGGTCAATCCGACCAACGGTTCAAGAGATATGACCTCGGGAAATTTGAGGTCACTTGCGAGGTCACTAACATTTGGCGACCCATAACTTGGGTAATAATGGTCACAATTATATAAAACATATATATTTAGAATCAGAAAATGACAAGGAATCCAAATATGCAAGTTTTAGAACTCTAGGTTGAAAAATAAAAAAGTTACACTGTAACCAAAATTTGAGGTCACGATTTGATCTCTGGGGCATCAAATGAGAATTTTTTTTTTAAATGTAAAAAATGAAGGCATAGGCATTGGCTATTAGAATCAGCAAAAAAAAGTTTGTTTATGTTAGTATTTTTCATGTAACTAACATATAAGTGAACACCATATTCATAAGTTGTGCGTCAATTCTACCTATTTTTTCACACTTAAGCTCATAATTTGACCTATAGAAATTAAAATTACATTTTTTTATAGATATAAAAACAAAGGCAAAAAATGTAAAATTGTATTTCACTGCTAATCTACACTGGCAATAATAGTTATAATAGTGAAAGGGGAAGACCTACTTAGAGGATTCATGTGCTAGCCTAATACAATTTTTGCATGCTCGATGCTCTCATCAATTTCTTTTTATGGAAAAATGTATTGAATTCTGCTGCCTCCTCTTAGGGTAGGACAACTCATTACAGTTAATATATGATGTCCTGGCACTGCACATGAATCCTTGTTTGATGGATAATAATATGCACTTGATCCTGATGACCCAGAGGGATGTAGAAAGTTCACAGTGAAATCATCAAACTCTTCACAATATTCCTCCACAATTCCATACCAAACTTGCATGTCATAAATGCAGCCAACATACTCTCCTGGTTTGACACATTTTAGGTTACCAAGCATTGCAGGTTCATTAGTAAAATGACTTTTCCTTATTCTTTTCTTTTCTCCAATGCCACTTGAAATGGGATACACCATCAGTTCTTCCTTGTTTAGGGGAACAAATCTATGATATTTCTGAGTTCCAGGAATAGCCCTACTATCCTTGAATCGATGTTCCAACCGTTCTTCTGCATCTTTCAAATCAGCTGTAGTTACAAAGAAAAAATTTATCTTCTTGCTCAAGTTTTCTTCACAAAACTGAAACATGTGTTCTGGTGTAAGAATTTGCTCTCTGTAGTTCTCTGCAAACTGGCACGAGCAGTAGCTCTTTTCACTGTTCCTCCAATCCCATCACATGCATTTTTGCCATGGGATGTAGCAAAGAAGTGCCATTCACAAGACAGACCAAAATCCTCTTCATGGTAACAGAGATTTGTGAAGTTGTATCTGTTCTTATATTGGCCAGCACATCCATCTGAGAAATAGTGCACCTTCTTCAATTGTGGGCATCTGAATTTAACATGTCATAAGCTTCAATATGAATGAGTAAACCATTATAGTGTTGTGTTTTAGTGATGCAGATAAGAAACAGACACTAAAATGGCTAAGTTCCTGGTCTGCAGATGATCTATAATAGATGACAAAAGGGTGAACTGTACACTGTGAATTGTCCCAGTGAAACCCTTGGGCAGCATCCTGGACAATGAAAGAATAATTCTCAGAGAAATCACCTACTATAACTACCTCGCTCTGAGGTGGTAGTGTTTCTTTCAACTGCTTGAAGTACTGTGATTGTTGCTGAGCAACAAAGTGATGACGAACCATGCGGATATTTTCATGCTTAGGGATGATAAGTATTCATGAAGTGGCTCCACCTTATCAACCATTGTACAACGGTCAACAGTCACCCATTGCTTGTAAGATATTTCATTTGGAGCTGATTTCACACTGTCAAGTAACTCAAGAAAATCCAGGACACCCTCTTCTCTTGGGCAATCATTGCAAAGTTGCATCATGCAAGTCTCTCTTTCTGTACTGCAGACACTGTAATCCATAAGATCCTTGTATGAAAGACCTGCTCAGACTCGTTGTTTTCAGTGGTACTAAGTATAGTGGGGTTTTTCATTATCAGTGTCCAGCAGTTCACACACAACAATGAGTCTTTTTTCACTCTTCCAGCACATTTTTCAACAAGTACATCAGTCACTTTTCTAAGATTGATTGTTATGCGTTTCTTGTGTTTTTGAATAGGGTCCTGGCAGTATTTCAAGTGCCGAACCATTGTATTTTGATCTGTAAAGATATAGGATTTACAATTAGGTAATATATATTTTTTAGAAAATATATAGCTATACACACTTAATATTTTAGGCCTTGATAGTCTCTGATGCTCATTAAAACACCATACCCACCAGCCACCCACAGTGCTGGCTGGAACTGTACTAACCTGTAGACAAGGAATTTTGCAACTATCTGTGTTGATTCTGCACTTAGACAAGTAGCAACATGTTTCAACAGGTTTGTTTAGGCTACATGTGAGCTTAGTCTTCCCCTTTCACTATTATAACTATTATTGCCAGTGTAGATTAGCAGTGAAATACAATTTTTATTAAATTCTTGGAGCTTGAGGTCAAATTGATAGCTAAGATATAAAAATTCCTTGAAATGACAAGCAATTTATAAATATGGTGTTCACTTATAAGTTAGTTACATGAAAAGTACCAACATAAACAAACTTTTTATGATTGTTTCTATTAGTCAAGAACTCTGACTTTTTTTATATCTATAAAAAATGTAATTTTAATTTCTATAGGTCAAATTATGAGCTTAAGTGTGAAAAAATAGGTAGAATTGACGCACAACTTATGAATATGGTGTTCACTTATATGTTAGTTACATGAAAAATACTAACATAAACAAACTTTTTTTTGCTGATTCTAATAGCCAATGCCTATGCCTTCATTTTTTACATTTAAAAAAAAAATTCTCATTTGATACCCCAGAGGTCAAATCGTGACCTCAAATTTTGGTTACAGTGTAACTTTTTTATTTTTCAACCTAGAGTTCTAAAACTTGCATATTTGGATTCCTTGTCGTTTTCTGATTCTAAATATATATACTTTTATATAATTATGACAATTATTACCCAAGTTATGGCTCACCAAATGTTAGTAACCTCGCGAGTGACCTCAAATTGCCCAAGGTCATATCTCTTGAACCATTGGTCGGATTGACCTTATAATTTCAGAAATGGATTCAGGGCTCACAAACTCCCTATAAACCAAATTTCAGCAAAATATGAGAGATGAGGGTGTTAATTTCAATTTTTTTTGGTTGATCTGACAGAGAATGACCCAACTGTGATTTACATCTTTGCTGAAAAAGCTTAAGGCTATGGCCTCTTGTCCTATCATTGTGTCCTTTGCAAAAAGAGAGTGGAAGTCTATATTATCTAACTCATTTATTATTTTATATACTTCTATCATATCACCTCGTAACCTTCTTCGCTTTAGGGAAACATGTTTAGGTGCTCCAATCTCTCTCTGTAACTAAGGTGTCTAAGGCATAGTATCATTCTTGTGGCTCTCTTATTTTTTCTAGTCTGTCTTTGTCTTGCTCTAAATAAGGACTACTCCCATTTTGTTAGGCCTATTCTTGTCCCATGCTTGGCCATATTATTCTTTTTCCTTAGGCTTATCCAATTTCTGATTAAGGCCTATTTCCCCTTATTGTATAAGGTAAATTTAATTTAATTAGATTGGTTACCATATGTAACAATTAAATTACATTTCCCCTGTACCATTCTGTAGGGTAATTTCTCAGAAATGATTTGTATGTGAAAATTTCATTAATATTTAAAATATAAAAGTTCCCACTATTACTTTTTGTTCATTATAAATTCTAGTTGCTAAACTGAGTTATATATAGCTCGTATTTCCAAATACATTTTCAAATATGATGCATTTCATCTAAATGAAAGCATATTTTTTGATAATTTAAAAAAAAATAGGTTGTATTTTCTAAAAAAAAATGTTAGCATTTAAGAGATGCCCTGCAGTGTACCAGTAATCATTTTATTAATTTTATATTGTAATGAGAGAAATCCTATATATTTTAATTATCTAATGTAATGTGGTACCATATGTACCGTATTTATTCTCATGGCATAAGATACTAAAGAATTGTAATGCATTAATTTTGAATAAAATGCAAGTATATTGGGAGGGGTATCATTCATGCCATTATATATTAATTTCTATTGGGAATGTTAAATTCTTTATTTCCTTGTTTTTGTTCACTTACAACTGTTACAACTTGATGAATAAAATATACTTAGTTTAACATATTACTTTGATTAATAATAGTAATGATAAATACTCGTATCAATGTGAATTATTCATAAATAGAATTGTGCACAAGTGGTATAGAAAATGGCAATACATTTGTGGCAAACTTTGAAAAATTAAAATTTAGTTGGTCAGAATTTTTATATTTTTACCAGAGGTGCAAATAGTTGTGTATTCTAGTAACATTGTTACAAGAAAGAAATTTAGCTGGCAGGAAGAATTGGGACAAAGGATTAAAAGAATGAAAAGGAAACAAAAATGGACAAAAAAAATTTATATAAAAAAATCATACTTAAAAGTAAGGGTACAGGGTGATGGGTAAGCAGAATTAAAAAGTAAAATAAGTTTTCCTTTTAAGAAGGGAGTATTCTGGTAGAAAGGATTTTCTATTTTGTTCAGGTTACAAGAAAAAAGATTATTTACGCACATGATTTTTACACTCAAACTGAGGGCATGAGGAAGGTTTCAGTGCCCATTATGTAGCCTGATTAAAGATCAAAGTCTGTGAAGAAATTTGTTTATTTTTTAGTTTTAACTTGTGTCCTTTCATAAATTGTATGAAAATATTATGTTGAAACTAGAATTACTGATGAAAATAGTGATATGGTATATTTTTTATTTTAAAAATGAAATGTATAAAAAACCACTAGTCATCCCTATACAAAAGTGTAACTGTGTTTATCATAAAGATTAAGCTTCATGGAGACCAGTAGTTTTGACAAAGCTGAAATTTGTTTGAAAAATTGTGATTTGCTGAAATTGGTCATGTGAGAAATAATTAATCAATATAAAATTATCACATAACCTAGTGTAATCAGGTCTTTATAAAACTTAATATTAGCTGTCTATTTTATAAAGCAGTATGTTTTGCTAAGTTATATGCTACAGGTTAGAAACAAACTAGGTAGATCTCATAAACTTCCCCCTATTTGCATAATTTGGCACATATTGTCACTTGTCATTCTGACTTGCATAACCTCAATAGGCCCAAGTGGATTTGTCATTGTAAATGTATAACTAGTACACTATATTTGGACATGAAGATGAAGCCATTCAGGTGTAAAAAGCCATGTTTTATGATAGGCTATAATTTTACAAAATATCATTTCATGTCAGCTAGGGGCCTAATTAAAGCCTATCATTAAACTATTATAAAACCACTGTAGCAACCCAAGACTTGCTTAATGCCTAAGTTTTTAGCAAAAAATATTATAGGTTAAATTGTATACAGTTTACTGTAAATTTCAAGAAACTAGATGGTTCAGACAAAGTCCATAGGTCCAAATTACTAACCTAGCTTTTAACCTAACCTAGCCTAATTCAACATATCAAGCTGCTATGGACTCTCTCACTGAAGTGCAGCTGGGCTCTTGAAATTCACTTGATTTACAACCTATCTCATTCATAGGCCCCTATCTTGGGGTGGTGGATTTTTGGAATGACTTGCCAGTTGCAGTGGTGACTGGTGAATACTACATTCTAATACATTTGTAAAATGTGGAGTCACTTGCACCTTTCCCAGACTGCCAAATCTGCAAAATTCTCACATGATGCTCCCATTTTTGGTGAAATTCCTGCTTTTGAAATTGTGAAATTTCTGTAATTTGAAGAAGTTTTGTGCTAATGCATTTTAGAAAGAAAATTCTCACATTAATTTTAGTTTAACTTTCATTCTACATGTCAAGCTTAAGTAATTTCAGTAAAAACTCTCATTGGTCATGAGTAGTTTGAGTGAAACTCTTACTTGATACGTCAGGCATGAGTGTGTTATGAAAAGGTCCTCTCACAACATTGTTGGAGAATTCAACAGTTTGGTGTTTATCAAGGTCATCCAAATCAGATAAATGACCTAAAGCTATATTTTGTGATAAAATTTTGTAAAATAAAAATTACAGGTTGACTAATTATCCTTAAACTACTTACAAAGCAACACAAGAGCATAAGTATAATTCAGAGCCAGGTTATCCACATCCAGAATAAAAGTAAACCACTTTAATACATACAGTACTGTAGGATAGTATTTTACTCCATCTAGACTGCACAATCTCCTCGAATCTTCTGTTGCATCATGCAAAGAGTTCTAATTGAAATTAGCTCATTTTTTTTCTGGATTGCATTGGTGTAAGACTTTTAAGTACATATTATGAGTGACAATTTTTCCAAAAATAAGAGTGTCATGTGAGAATTTTGCAGATTCTGCAATCTAGTACCATATCCCATAGTCTAACTATAATTGTACAAAGAATCCCAGCTACTTACAAGGCTTCCCCTCAAAGTACTCTTACCATCTTAGATCCACGAGACTGTCATTCAAATGCGTGTGAGAACCAGGATATTTACAAAATTCCCACTTTTTACTAATCATAAATATATATTAATTGTATTTCTATCCATTACATTGTATCATTACCCATTGAATTTAAACAAGATTTCTCATTGACTCAAAATTTATAAAATCTTAAGCTATCTAAGGTACTAAAGAAAAATTGGATAACTTTGAAAATATTGGGGGTAATGGTTTTTAACGTGCGTAGATTTCAAGTTCAACATATAATACTATTTCGATAACTACAAACTCAATATGAAGTTCTAACCTAGTCATTAAAATGTATATCACTCTCGGGAATGAATGTTGCTAGTAATAAGTAAGGTGTTTTTTCATTAAATATAGGGTGAACCAAATGTAGGTGGACAGTAAATGATAATGTTTATTTTGAGAATACATATTTAATTTTTTTGTATACTATAATGCAAAATAAAATTTAAATAAATTTAGTTATAATATTTAATATAATATAACACAAACACCATAGTTATAATGAACACCATAGTTATAATATAATATAACACAAACCGTATTCAACCTACTGTCCACCTACTTTTGGTTCACCGTGTATATTATGGTGGATTGTAGATTGATGAACAAATTGCGGGAGGCTTGTTTGCTTTATATATACATTTTGTACGTAAATTTACAGTAGACTCGTGAGTTTGAGCCTCACTGCAGAAGAATTTGTGGTGGATTGGCCCTTTTCCAGTGTAGTCTTAAAGATAAAATGTGAAATCATAGGACAAAATATTTAAAATTTTGTGATTTTTTAATATCTTTTTGTATATAATAGTTGAAAAATTTGATAATTAGCTGTATCTTTTCAGTAGCTAGGCTAAATAAAATTAACCCATACCAATCATTTATTATAATGAAGGAATTTATGGTTAGTTTCTAATCTAATTCGGTATATTTTTGAGAAATTTCCAAATTCTTTGAAAGTTTCTCACAAATTTTAAGTATAATTCTTGAATTTTTTTTGCTTTGGACATATATTTTAATATTTGACCTGAGTACTTCAGATATTTTTAGAAAATAGATTATTATAAACATAAATGGTATGAAAGAATGGAAGTACATATAAAAAAAATCAAGATATTAGATCCTTAAATTAAGGACTGTATAGTTTACTATAAAACAGTGTTTGAAAGTTTAATATTATTTCCTTATTAGCTACATAATGCTACCTTTATTTCTAATGGGATAGGTTTTAATGGACCAAAATGACTATATACCTGAATACTAAACATTTGAAAATCATATCATTAGGCTCTGTCTACAGGTATAACTTAATTCAATATTTGTGTCTCTTACCTTTAATATATATACTGTACTGTTTAAAAAGATGATTGTTCCCGGAAAGAACCCTAAATTTGTCAAGTGATAGCCATTTGTCTGGACAGTACAGTCTTCATTTTCTATAGAATTTGATTCATTCCTGGAACTAGAGTAGCCATTCCTAGAAAAATTGAAAACTTGTTAATGATCATTAATGAAGTTGATTGGGCCAAATTAACATAATGCATATACAGAAAAAAGTAATAGTAATTTCAACAATATACTGGGTAGTGGTGGGTCCTATTTTTGGTACTCCTATAGAGTAGGCTATTATTACATAGGGCCTTGTTAAATTAGATTTGTAAATAATAATAAAGAGTATCATTTAACAGAGATAGTCTAGGCTTATTAATTTATTAATATTATTAATATTCACAAAAGTTTGTTGTAATTATAGCAATTTTTATTATTTGGACTACATTTTTTTTTTTTTTTTTTTTTTTTTGGTAGTAGGCTTGTTATAGTTTGCATACTTAGGCCTATAATTATTCTTATATTTTTAAAGTTGTGTTCAAGTAACTTCACTTAAATTTCTTTATATTAATTAGTATTTGTTGGATAAAATTCAAGTTTTCTTCTAGTAGGTAATGGTTGTAAATTAATGCTGGTGGATTGTAAGTTTTTATCAATATGTAAAGGGAAATTATAGTGTTAGAGACAAGAACCAATTACAGGTGCAAGCTGGCATTGTGGGTTAATGATGAGTGTAATATAGGCTTCATTACAGATTCTCCAGTGAATGGAATTGATACATTAATTCATTATTGTATGTATAACAAAATAATAATGGCTATTAATATTTATCCAGTTTTGCCTTTGATTTTAATACAAAAGCAAAGATTGCTATTAAATTTTTAAATGATTTTGAGCACTAGTGTAATTCTGTTTGTGCTTGCCAAAGAATAGGGCCACATGTAGTTTTGGTGTGTGTCTGGTGAGGTGCAAATGGAACATGATAGTTATATAGTGAGTGTACACACTTAAAAGCAGGTTAAAATTAAATTTTGCAGTACCTTTAACAAGTAAGGTTAAATGAATTGGTTATAAACTTTTTCAGTTTGCAAAAGTGTGTTCTTCAGACAGGATTTTGCATGGAGATTAGAACAGGGGTGCCCAACTTATGATCACACACACACACACACACACACACACACACACACACACACACACACACACACACAGGCCTGTAAAGTAGTAGTTAGGTGAGCTGAACATTTACATTTAGCATAGCTAAATCAAATATTTCTTAGTAACTGCTGACAAGTTGTTTGAGGATAAAAATTGGTACAGTAATTTATATTTGGCCCAATCCATATCTCAGTTATAGAGTATCTGATGGGTATTTTAAATAGTTTTTTTATTTTTATCAGTAATGTCACAAAAATTTAGGTAGTAATATACTACCATATTTTACGCCTCATAAGACGCTACAATTGGTAAGATGCACCCTATATTTAGCAAAGAATATTTACGAAAAAATATTTCAAAGATTTATCAGCCTGACGAAAAATATATTCCCATAACTTTATTAAAAGAACATTAAACAAAACAATAACATATGAGCCCTGAAGTGATTTTTGGAGACTTTTTTCAGGAAATAAGTAGCGTCTTATGAGGCGTAAAATACGGTATTTCAGACTTATTTTATCTTTCCAAACAACTCATGAACTACGAGTATGTATTAGTTTTTATCTTTTTTTTGGGGGAGGGGCTTCAACTGATGAAACTGCCCCAAGATTTGGGGTTTATTTGTATGTAAAAAATTTTGATGTACAGATACTCCCTGAGTTACAACCACCCGACTTACGATGATGACTGTCATCGTATTAAATAAATAAAATAAAATAATAGACGACAAAAAATTCAAATTCCGATCAGTTGGTCGTATGCTGTACTACTATTATTTACTATTTATTTACTATTATTTGTATAATTTGTGTGTTTTGTTATTTTACTTTGATTGAACTACGTATATATTAATGCACATCACTACCATTGTGGTTATTTTTGACTTACGACCATTTTGACTTACAACAGGTTTGTCAGAACATAACCCCATCGTAAGTCGGGGAGTACTTGTATATATAATTACCGATATTGTTAGGCTATATAGCCTAGTTATACTGTTTGTAATTTTACCATGAAACATCAGCATTTTTCTCCATAGAAAATTGTTTTCTTAAAACTGAAGCAAATATGGTATTAATTGTTTTATATATGTACCCCATTTAATCTTCAGTATTTTTCCAATTAAAATTAGTATTTTGTAGCTACCATTAATATTATTGTCAATTCATGAGGAATTTTGTGTTGAACCTAACCTTAATCATTTGTGCTTAGACTCTACCAAAAACTGTCATTGGTAAATGTCTTTCTAACATCATTCTTCTTAGATCTTCAAGGGTTAGTATGTTTTTCTCACATTTTTGTTATCTATAGACTTCAGGAAATAACATTCACAACATTCCTGTATCTATATTGAAACTTGTTAAAGATAAGCTATCTGTAACTTTGGCTAAAATTATCAATCAAAGTATTTCCAAAGGAATATTCCCATCAATGTTAAAAATTGGTTGTATAGCCCCTTTTTAAGGGGGGAGTAATGATCCTGTACTAGCAACTAACTACAGGGAGTCAGTTATCTTAACTGTACAACTGCAGACTATTCACAATTAAGGTAAATCTTTGATGACCACATTACAGCTGCAAAACAAAAAAGTTCACTCTGCAGAGAAAGAATTGCAGGAAATTGCCAAGTATTAAAATAAATAACAAAATTTTCTTTACAAGAGAGCATTGAATGTATTGTCATTTACCATATATTTTTCATTAAAAAAATTAGCACAACAAAATACAACTTTGGTTAAACTCTAGCATGTGTAAATTCTTCCCAAGAAGATTTCTGTATTGGATTTTAGACATATTTCTAGTAAAAATTAAAGGAAGAAGAGAGAGAAGAAACAGAGTCGATATGAGAGCAATTTAGCAGACAGGCAGGCAGTACATTTTCAGAACTCCAACAAAGAGAGGAACACAAAATTGCAGATGAAGGATAAGCACAAAATAACAGAGAATGTTCTTTTAATAGAGTCAGAGTAATAACTTAATTTACGCACAGTATTAAAACCAAAAGTTAGCAGCTGATGAGTAAGCTTCTAGCAGTGGCTGTATCCTCCAGCGCGAGACACATCAGCGTGTCAACCTAACAAAAAAGTGTGGAATGTCAACACAAAGAAGAGGCAATGTCAAACCCAAGACATCAATGTGCTGGTGGCCAAACCTCCTCAAATCTCCGTGTAGTGGGCAGTCTGCAGTTGGCCAGACTGGCAGTCAATGTCCTGTTGCGTGGCATGGTCAGAGTGCTGATTGGCTCCTGGGGCTGGACTTATACCAGTGTGCTATTTTTTCATTTACAGGGAGCAATTGCATGCTGGATCTTCCTATAGACCCTATAGACTTTACTATGCACACTTTCCAAAGTAACAGAAAGACTAATCTTACAAATCACTAACCCACATATACCACTATTGCCTACTGAACATGGATTCAGACCTCACCACTCAACCATGACATTACTCACTAACCTCATGCAGCACATCATGGATGGCATCAACTCCAGACAACCAGCTCAATGTAAACTATTAGCAATAATAGACATTAGTAAAGCATTTGATGCTATCCCACGCTTCCCTCTCATAAACAAAATACTCAACACAAACATGCACAATAACACCAAAAGGTGGCTAAACAATTATCTTTTAGGAAGATAATCACACGTCACATTTAATGGCAAGTCACCCAAAAACAAGCTTTTTCCGAATGGGGTCCCTCAAGGCTCTGTTTTCTCACCAACACTGTTCAACTTATACATGCATGATATTCCAACACCCATAGATGATGATAAGCTTACCTTATCATCATATGCAGATGACAACACTAACATCCACCCACAACAACATTGACACTGCTACAAATAACTTACAAACATATATAAACAGTATACAAGACTGGCTCACATACAATAGACTAAAAGTAGCACCCACAAAATCAACCATCACCTTGCTAACAAGCAACACAAAAGAACACCAGATAACAGGCACGAACTTTGGACACCAACAGGAAACAACAACACTCATATACAGTCGACCCTCAACTTACGTAATTAATCCGTTCCGAGATGAGTTACTTAACTAAAAAATGACATAAGTTGAACCCCAAAATACATGTAAATCGGGTAATCCATTCCAGGACCCCAAAAAAGTATTGAAATGATAATAAAATTAATTTTTTTTATAAAAACTGTGTATATAAACAGAATTATAATGGTAATTAATAATTATTATTAAGAAACACCATCTGTGAAAGAAAATACATATTAAAAATTAATAATAAAAAATTAATTTAGACTTACATTGGAGAGAGAGTTGAATGGCTTTGAGGGTTAGTGATGGTGGTAGTGGTGGGTTGAGGAGAGGGGGTTTATTGGTGGGAAGTAGAAGCCCCCAGATCTACATCTGAAGGTTGTTCTACTGCACCATCAGCCTCATCTGAAGGCTGCTGCTCCAACCGTGGCCTCTTGCTGGCTCTGGTGAAGAAGCTGTCCAAGGTAACTTGCTTCTTCCTACTGGACTGCAGTTTCTTGAAATACAAAAACCATTTTGTCTTCAAACTGGCACTGAAGAAGCTCTGTTTCAGCAATTGCAGGATGCCATTCCAGTTGGGACTTCACTTTCTCCCTTTCATCTAAAATTGCATGAAGACCAGCAGTAGAAATTTCTTTGTCACTCTCTTGTTCTTGTTCACCACTGTCATGTTCTTCAGCTTCTTGCATTGCCTGAAGACCTGTAGTGCTTAAAGTTGCCGTGTTCTTCAACCAGCTCTGTGATGTCTTCACTGTTAATTACAAGGCCCAATGTTTGGCCAAAGTTGAGAATGTCATCTACAACTTGTGCCTCTGGAGGCTCTTCAAAACCTTCAAAGTCGTAAACAACAGAAGGCTACAAGTTTTTCCAAGCTGAATTGCAACATCTGGTTGACAGTTCTCGCCATGAAGTCACAATTAGGCGGACTGCATCAAGAACAGTGAATTTTGTTATCCAAAATTCCTTTAATGGGATAGCAGTCTCACCAGAGGTTGCCTCAAAACACTTGCGAAACATGTGTTTTGTATAGTGATGTTAAAAAACCATTTTTTTTTATGTCCATGTTTTTTTTTTGTTTTTTTTTTGTCATTTTTTTTGTTTTTTGTTTTTTTTTGTTTTTTTTAATAATTAATATAGATATTGCCAATTTAATTATAAGGTATACTTTTGCAATGATATATATTATAAAAATAAATAAATAAATAATAAAATAGGCCATATGGTACCAGTATAGAATGGCCTTTTCAGCCTATTTACAGAAAAAAACTGGCCTCTTTCTTGCACTGAAAGTCTCGTATCTTGAGATCCGTTAAACTTGCAAGAATACTGGCTGGGAGCTGACTGCCCATTGTCCAACCTTTCCAGGACTCTCCCATCCATGCCTCGGATTTTGAATCTCCCACTTAACTATCCTTTAGACCCGCGATGACATATTCCCCCCCGAGACCATCCATATATATACATACACATACACCCATATACATATATACCAATATATACATAAATACTTATATACACACATTTATATCTATTATATACCCCATACATACGCATACATCCAGAATTCCAGATACATACGCACGCATACTCACATATATACCTACACAAACTCATACACCTCTATTTCGCCCTTTCATTACCTCCGAGATCATTTAGCACATACAGTAATATCCATACAGCCAAAAGAAACTGATTGAGCACAGACAGAGCAGCAAAGCTAGTATTTATATCCCAAAATGCAAAATTCCAAGAAAGTGAAGTAAAACATGGTGCTACATTGGCTTCGTCAACATCCAAATCTGCAATAAGTACCAGTACCTGTGATATTGAAACTATATGCGCTAATCAATCTAGTGATAATGATTCTTCAATGGAAATAGAATCAGATAATGAAAGTTAAACAGCATTAGGTTAACACAAAGGTTAAAGAAAGAGATGAATATTTTTATTTTTTTATTTTTCTATTTGGAATATATATATACACACACTGGTATTCTTGCCAATCACAATTATATATATTGTTTTATACCAGTATTATGTATTTTTTATTATGTATATTATACCAGTACCTGTGATATTGAAACTAGCATATATGCTCTACCCAATCTAGTGATGATTCTTCCATGGAAATGAAGGTTAAACAACATTAGGTTAACAAAAAGGTTCAAAAAAAGGTGAATTTTTCCTTTTCTATCTGGAATATATATACTGGTACTCTTGCCAATCACAATTATGTATATTGTTTGAAACGAGGAAGAATGTTTTATGTTCTAGTTAAAAAATATATATACATATAAAAAATAAGGGTTTGTTTTTCCTTTCTATTATATACTTTTTGCGTGATTCAGTTTTTCTAAAAGAGGACTATATATACTAGGTATAACCGTATAAGCATGGTAGTATAGTAAATTATAGGTAATACTAATATACTTATTAGATTAAAGGAAGAAAAATATGGAATAAGTTTAAAACAATAAAAAACAAAAAAAAAACAACTACCTTCGTTTTAAACCCAAAAAATGACAATAAAAAACGACTCACATCACTAGTTTTGTATAAATGTTTTTAAAGTTTACTATGACCTGTTGGTCCATAGGCTGGATAATGCTTGTTGTGTTCGCTGGTAGAAACTTAATTTTTATGAAGTCAAACTTTGCCTCCATTTCTTGTGCCAGTTGAGGATCAAAATTATAGCATGTTATTTGGTCAATGTTTCTACTTCACACAGGCACCTTTTTTATCTTAGATTATTTAATAATCTCTAATAATTTCACATTTATTAATTTGCCAAATTATTAATCACTTCATACAGTATCACTTTATATAATGCACAGTAAAAATAACAATGAAATAACGTGAAATACCCGGCATCCTGCCAGTGAGTAATCACTCACTGCGTTTGCGATTACGCAGCTATTACGCGACACGAAATAATTACGTAAGACAAATCAATTACAGTCAATGGGGGGCTTCTCATAACTTGAAATTACGTAAGACAGTGACGACGTAAGTCGAGGGTCGACTGTATATACAAACAAGAAATTCACTCAGTTATGGACTATGCTAGCCCATGCTGGGCACCCATTATGTCAAACACACAGATAAACACCTAACAGACAATACAAAACAACGCACTTCGTATCATTACAGGATATACTCAAACAACACCAATAGAACACCTGCGCACAGAAACAAATACTGAAAATTAGGGAACATTTAAACATGAGGGGAACACAATTCATGGCAACAGTGACAAGTAACCCACAACACCCTTGCCACCACTACATGTACAATCATGCACCAACACCGCACCATTAAGGTAACACCAGAGAGACATTATAACCAAATACTCCATTCCATACCACTCCCCACAGACATCACACAGTACAGAAAACACACACGCACACCTAACCCTGACATGACTGGGTCCAAATGCAGTCCTAGGTGTGAAGTTGCCACCCAATGACAGGTCAGAGACCAACCTGAGCAGATCAGACCAAGTTAACTTAGCACAATTTCAATGTGGACATCACCCCAACTTAGACATATAAACACAGACTAGACAACTCCACAGACGACATTTGCTACCTGTGCCAGGACACACAACAAACAATTGAACACATTTTGACAGACTGTACCACTCTAGCACAACCTACAACACAACACAACATCACTAGTGCACTGAACCTTTGGTCCACTCCAGAGAGGATGATTGGTTACCTGCATGCTGCTGGCTTGCTCGATCAGGGTGGGCTGATTGGCTAACCAACAACAAAAAACTACAGGCTGGTGTGTTCATTATCTGTGCTCAGAAAAGTTTTTGTAAATTGTGAAAAGTAGAATGCAGCAATATTTAGAATCATATAATTTATCTCCAAATCAATATGGCTTCCATGATGATAAAACAACAGAAATGGCTATTTTAAATCATCTGGAAAATGCAGATATAACTAAAGAGAACAAAGAAATTGCCATCAATATTTATGGATTTGAGTAAGGCATTTGATGTAATAGACCATAATATTCTACTTAACCCTTAAACATTGGGTATGAATGTAATTGATAACCCCCAGTGAATGATAAATCTATGGGAGTATACAAAATCCCTTGTAATCATTGATAAAAAGTACAGTAGATCCTGGCAAGTACCATGACCTGTTTATATGCAATTCACAGATACCTATCCAAATAATTATAGATAAGACATGTGAAATACATGACCTAACCCATGAGATATGTGACTTTTCACAGAAAACCCAAATACATACTGTGCCTTATATTTACTTCAATTTTCTTAGTTTTTGTCCTGAAATTCTTCAAGATTAGTGCATTATATATATATATATATATAGTATATTCTCTCCTATCTGCACCTCTCCATTCCTAGAGGCATATAGATAGTTGAAAAATGTGGATACTTAGTCTTAAAGTACACTTGGAGAAAAATATATAAAATATATCGTATAAAGTACAATCTACAATAGTACATAAATAAAAACAGCAAAATAATTATAGAAAATAGAAAACAATCGTACAATTATTGAAAAATTATCAATTTTGTGTGGATAGTTGGTGTGTGATGTCATAGTTCTGCAGATGGTTGATGTGTGATGTCATAGGTCTGCAGATAGTTGGTGTGATGTCATAGTTGTGTGGATAGTTGACATGTGATGTCATAGTTGTGTGGATAGTTGAGAGTCAACTGTACATAGTGCATTAAGTCATGCTCCAATCAGCTGAGCTTCAACCATCCAACCCTTCTTTGGACTTCACTTGTCTTTAGTTCTTTCACTGTACAGCTGATTGATATGTGAAGTATTGAAACTTGTGCTGTAAATATTAATAAACTGCTCGCATATAGTGCTTTTACCATCATTCAATTACTGAAAACATGATTATATATATACATACTGTACTGTATAAGTAAATTACGTAAATTACTAGTTTGCTTATGAAGAAAAAAATTGGAATGTGAACTAGCTCTACAAATTCTAGTAGATTTGGATAAAGAGACATCACTTTATTTTGAAAAGTGCAATATTTTAATTTCATAATCCAGATTCTGGAACTCATCCATAAAGTTTGAATGCTTTTATGCCAGACTTAGGTACTATACTGTAATTTGAGTTTTGAAGTTTCAGTTGCCAAAGCATCAAATTTTTGGAATTTGTTCGAGAGTCAAATGCTGTGTAACATGCTTGCTCCTCTAATTTTCAAGTTTTCCAAAAAAATGTGGTAAAGTACCAAAATTGCTTTCAGATTATAAATTCTTGGCAATAAAAATCTTAATCTAATGGCTTGGTGAGTTGAATATACTCGTACTTCAAATACTTGAGTAAAAGTAGAATGTAAAAGGATTAAGCTTGTGACAGCTTAAAAATAATTTGTGGGCCTTTACAGATGAATTTTATGTAGCCTAATTTCATATAGTAAGTAGTTAAATCTTTTAAGATGATGCTAATGTGACAGTTTCATATACTGTACACTTTGTACAGGCAGTTTGGTCTCTGCTTTCACTCTCCGAAGTCACTGAAATGGCATTGTACACCATTTTAATCATAATTATCATACTCCTAGTTCCAAAACTATTAAAATTGCTAGTCCTGTTTTTATCCCCATTTAGACCTAGTTACAATTCTAAAATCAACACAGAAAATAGTATACCATAAAAGGGCATAAGCTATGAAATGGAAGCAACTGGAAAAAATCTACATGGGGTTCTCATTATCTGAGTCCCTACATTTACACTGCCAAATAATTATAGAACCATACAGATAAATTCCCCGCACTTAAGAGGTTTCCCCCGATAATGTACAGTGGGCCCTCATTGTTTGTGATTAATTGCGACTGAGAAAAACACGAAATATGAAATCACAAACAACGAGATCCATTTTCAATGTAAAATGGCTAATTGGTTCCAAAAGCTCGAGGATGGCAGTATAAAATATCCTTAAAATGCCAAAAAGTTTTATTTTAATAAAATGATTCACATCAAACACTAATAAAAACCAATAATGTTACTGTAATATTACATAAACAATGATATTTTACATAAATAAAACTTTTTACTGTATGTAATATAAAGCAATATTATTACATAAACAATTATGTAAAGCAATAATATTTTATAAACAACTAAATATAGTACACTGGCATTGAAGAGCATGAAATGACTCAAATTCACTCAGTGAAAGACACAGCGTGACTGACCCTGCATTGACCTGTGTGGGCAGTGTTGCAGATTCCATGTGACAAAATCATAAATTTGTGGAGTCAGTTGCGAATTTACTGAAACATGGTAGTAAAATGGGTCATCACAAATTTGCAAAATTGCCAAATGAGAGCCTCATGAACAATGAAGGCCCACTGTACGTGGAAAATGGAAGCAATGGAAAACTGTTTAAATTTCCCTCAGACTCACTGTCTCACTTGCTTTCTCCTACCTCCAACACTACCACCACCATGCTCCACCCCCAACCATGATGCTGCGCACTCTCAGTCTCTTGCTAACCATTGCCAGTGCTGAACCCATCTGCAGTTTTCTGGTGTAAGGTACATTAAAAGGGTTTAAAAAGTGTATTTTACAAATGTTTAACCATAATTTTGAGTGTCATTTATTGTGTTAAGGTCCTAATTAAACCTTATTCTCATTATTTCTTTTGGGTTTTAGGTCCCTGCTTTAAGTGGATTCACTTAGTGGTGATTTCTTGGTCCCCATTATCCTCAGATAATGAGGACTGCCCTGTATAAGTCTAATGAAAGTTTGAGTAGCCTACCCCTCTGAAAGATTAAAGAGGTAGATAGGCCTAATGCTCGTACTGTGCTTGCGTTTGCTTCATTCTGGGTCTCAGCCCAAAGAGCTAGATAGGTACATTAAAAAGTAGTAAAACTTCATGTACATTACAAGAATATTATTGTTTAGTTTCTTAAAAATTCTTTTGAAATCTTCTTGTTCTTTTAACCTTTTCAGGCAGAGTGATTTAAGAATAAAACCTTTCAGTCCTAACTTCCTCTCCTCTGAAAACCACCACATACACTTGTTTTTCATTCATCAAATTGTAAAGATGTGCGAAAGAAAAAAAATACATAAAGTAAAATAAAATAAAATTTTTTGTGTTCTGCAGAGAGTTAAGCCTTTATGATTAATTATACATAGGCTTGCACATGAAAAACTATTTACTACATTTTTTATATTTTTTTTACAGCATTTGGGGCGAATGTAGGTACAGGATCATTCCTAACATTGGCTATCATATATCATAAATGATCAAACTAAATTTTTATCTTTATAAGTCTACCACAGGCCTAAGGCTACTTAATTCTGCACTTCCCCAAAATTATTTTGAAGAGTTACAGTACGAAGCCAATTTGTTTTGAAAATTCTTTTACTTACTGGTAAGTAAAAATTAACCTTAGTTATGTTTAAACTAAGCAGGTTAGTATTAAGAGAAGAATTGCAAGAGTTTAAACAGAAATGCAAATATCAAAGAAGTGAAAATTGGTTAAGTAGCTAATGAATGAATAGATAAGAATATTAACTTAATGTAGCAGTTTTTATTAAAGAGTAGGCCTAGGTCACTTTTAAAAGTTAAACATAAATAATAAAGATTGAAAGGAAGTGCTATGGCTATGTAGCTGTGAATATTAGGTTTGGTTCTGTCAATCAGAGTTACTGATACTGTACTGTATCACACATTATTGAATTTACCACTAAAAGTGTATTCCCCATTGCCCTCTGTGAACTAATTTAGTTTATCAACCTGAATTTTGTACCATCTTTGAGAAATTAGTTTAAATTCTTTATTTTATCATTTAGGAGGAAAGCATTTTGCCAGACATTGCATATTTAGATTAAATGAATAGAAAATAGGCTGAGGCTATTTTAGTCTCTCTGAGGCTCCTTAACTGCAGGTATTTGCCAAGAATTTAGTTTGAAACTTAGTTTTATATCCCACTATACTAAATTGCTGTATGAGGATATAATTGTACTTTTACAGATATGACATAAGGAAGCCATAGGCTGAGCATATATACCCTGGCTTAATTGAATGATTTATCATATGCAACTGTTAATGATTAGATTATTGTACCCAAGACACTGATGCAAGTTATTTTTGCACTTCTGCTAATGAGTAATGAGTTGAAGAATTTTATCCATTTCCCTTATCTCACTAACATATGAATAATAATACAACTTGGTATCAAGTGCTTAACTTTTTCCTACTTTTGATTCAAATTCCTACTTCCATTTTTTGTACCCTATGTAATGTTTTTACCCTAAAGCATTTAAGATTCTGAAATCAATAATTATAACTGGTACATTCACATTTCCTATAGGGTTTAATATTCACAGACTATGGTATGTAAAACACAGTTTGAATCCCAAATTACATATTCATTGTTTGGGAATACACACAATCCCACACTTTAAGAAAACTCAATTTATGGAATTTCACTTTAACGGAAGTGATTAATAAGGGAATAAAATTCAGTGTAATGGAAATTTGAGTCTAAAAAAAAATCAGTCACTAAAATATCTAATCGATTCTAATTTTACACAGGCAGCAGCTCATACTAGCGGCTTGTGCTCACCACACCCTTCCCTCCCATCCTTCCTCCCACTGCCCACACGTCTCCTGATAGTCAGACACCCTTATTCTTACTTTTTACTCACTTTATTATTAAGTACTATACAAATATATACAGTAATAATGTACAGAGTACCATATTTTAATAAAGTTTATTGCATCATTATGTGTATGTGTTACATTGTAGAGCTGAGATTTTGTTCTGTAGGAATGTGTTTCCAAATATATAATGGGAGTCTGTGGGAAAATAGGATTCAGTATATGGAAATCCACTTTATAGAAGGGTTTTATGGAACATAACCCTTCTGTAAAGCAAGGGATTACTATTGTATTAACTTATATAACATAGCTAATTCTTATTTCCTTGCCTACATTTATCAAGAGAGGAGATATATTTGAAAATAAAACATGAACTTTAATGGGTTTATCACATTTGTTAAGATGTATCTAAAAAGTTGAGACCTGTTTTTTTAGACTTTTTCCAAATATTTGAGTCACAATTTCGGCTGATTAGTAAAATTAAAAGGTGTCGGGCACAGTTGTATAGTACTAGGAATATGATATTCTTCATTTTTTAACTTACGTATTATGATCATTTTCTTTAGCCTTCAGTTATGGGTTACTGAATTATTACTTTAAGGGATTCAGTCCTAAAATATTAATTATTTAGGGTATACTGAAGGAAAGGTTTTATTGTACTATTTTATATGAATGTTGCTATACTTATGCTGTTAATAATTCTTCTTGTAGAGTTGGGAACCATGAATATTTTTATGTCTAATAATAAAGCTTATAAAAAATGTGGGATGGCTGCAGTTGTCATGTGACATTACAAAACTAAACTCTGTAAAATGTTTGGGTTACTGAAAGAACCCCGTTAGTCCTATTCTCAATAATGATAGTTATTCAGAAGAGCATTTTAGGTATTTTTAATATGTTAATATGTGACAACTATATGGGAGGGGATATATATATATATATATATATCCCTGCAAGGGGGTTCTAAGCTCATGCTCTTTGTGCTCGTTTGTATGTGCTTGTTCCTGGAGGTTTCACGTGCGCCCTCCCGGCCCTAGCACCCAAGGATGATGGGGCTCGACCCTGCAAGTCCTTGTCATCCTTGGTCTTTTTCCACTTCAACTGTCCCCTCCACCCTTTCTTTTTCCTGTCTTTCCTCTCACTTTTTCTTTGTTTTTCCGCCGAGATATGCCCTTTTAAATAGAGGTGAATTGGTTCTTCCTGAACTTAAAAAAAAATATATACTATATATATATATAGGCCACTGCACCAGACCTTTTGGTGCAGTGGCCTATATATATTATATAGTATATATTTTTTTTTAAGTTCAGGAAGAACCAATTCACCTCTATTTAAAAGGGCATATCTCGGCGGAAAAACAAAGAAAAAGTGAGAGGAAAGACAGGAAAAAGAAAGGGTGGAGGGGACAGTTGAAGTGGAAAAAGACCAAGGATGACAAGGACTTGCAGGGTCGAGCCCCATCATCCTTGGGTGCTAGGGCCGGGAGGGCGCACGTGAAACCTCCAGGAACAAGCACATACAAACGAGCACAAGAGCATGAGCTTAGAACCCCCTTGCAGGGATATATATATATATATATATATATATATCCCCTCCCATATAGTTGTCACATATTAACATATTAAAAATACCTAAAATGCTCTTCTGAATAACTATCATTATTGAGAATAGGACTAACGGGGTTCTTTCAGTAACCCAAACATTTTACAGAGTTTAGTTTTGTAATGTCACATGACAACTGCAGCCATCCCACATTTTTTATAAGCTTTATTATTAGACATAAAAATTCATGGTTAGGCCCAACTCTACAAGAAGAATTATTAACAGCATAAGTATAGCAACATTCATATAAAATAGTACAATAAAACCTTTCCTTCAGTATACCCTAAATAATTAATATTTTAGGACTGAATCCCTTAAAGTAATAATTCAGTAACCCATAACTGAAGGCTATATATATATATATATATATATATATATATATATATATATATATATATATATATATATATATATACACGGTGAACCAAAAGTAGGTGGACAGTAGGTTGAATACGGTTTGTGTTATATTATATTATAACTATGGTGTTCATTATAACTATGGTGTTTGTGTTTTATTATATTAAATATTATAACTAAATTTATTTAAATTTTATTTTGTATTATAGTATACAAAAAAATTAAATATGTATTCTCAAAATAAACGTTATCATTTACTGTCCACCTACATTTGGTTCACCCTATATATATATATATATATATATATTATATATACAGGGTGTTTCAAAAGTCCCTCATTATTTTTGAAATTTTATTAAAATAGCAATTACAAGAGGAACCAAATGACAATTTGGTTGCTGAGTCTACGATTCATGAGAATTTTGGTGGCATCAAACTTGGCTTCATAAGTCTACTGGAAAGTCACTGGTACACCTCAACGTGGGCACCGTCTTTTTCGAAACAAGTGAGCCACCGTTTTACGCATTCTTGGCCGACATTGGACAACATTTCGGGAGTAACAGAAGCACACGCATTCCTGATACGTTCTTCTAGTGTGGGGAGGACTCGCGGCTTGGTGGCGTACACTTTGCTCTTAATGTAGCCCCACAAAAAGAAGTCGCATGGGGTAAGATCAGGCGAGCGAGCAGCCCATTCGATGGGACCACGGCGACCAATCCACCGATCCGGGAACTGCTTATTCAGAAATGAGCGAACCTCACGCGAGTAATGAGCAGGGGCACCGTCTTGCTGGAAAATGACTTCTTGCATGTCAGCTACAGCTGACAGTTGGGGGATGCAGAACTCCTGAAGCATACGAAGGTAATTGTCTCCGTTGACGTTCATGGAATTTCCATCTTGATCCCGGAAGAAGAACGGACCAATCAGCCCAGCTGAGGAGATGGCACACCAGATGACCAATTTTGGCGTGTCCCTTTCATGTTCACGGATCTCCGCAGGATTGTGAGTTCCCCAGATGCGGGTGTTGTGCCGATTGACGCGACCAGAAAGGTGGAAGAGAGCTTCGTCGCTGAACCACATGTGCTCCAGGATCGATGGGTCTCTTTCGTAGTGATGCAGCAGTGTCTCACACATCTCCACCCGGCAATCGTAGTCTTGAGGTTCCAGCTTCTGAACCACCTGGATCTTGTACGGATACAGCTTGAGACCACGCCGCAAAATCTGTTGGATAGATGTCGCGCTGATGTTCAGTTCCGCAGCAGCTCGCCGAATGGACTTTCCTTGACTCTGAGTAAACGCCTCACGGACAGTTTCGACATTCTCCTCACTCCACCCACTTCGAGGTCTTCCTGATCGTGGTTTGTCCTTTACGGATCTGGTCTCCATAAACTTCCGGTGGGTGGCGACGATGGTGTTCCTATCCGGTGCATAATGCTGTCCGTAGACTGTCCAGAATCGTCGCTGCACTTCGACCACAGATTGAAAAACCTCCTGCCATGCAGCGATTTTACACCTCTGCTCTAGAGTCAGCATGGTAGCAGAAGAAAATGGAGCAAAACTTCAAATGTAGACTCAAAAAAATTCTCAACTACTGAGTAAGAGTTTACCACAAGATGAATGTCGTTGGTCGATTAGCTGCAAAGAAAATTGAAAATCAAATTAGTGAGGGACTTTTGAAACACCCGGTATATATATATATATATATATATATAATATATATATATATATAATGCATGAACATGCAGGATTTCCCAAAATGCAAAATTTGTCCCCACCAGCCAGGGTTTGAATGCTAGAAGGTGAGGGTGCTAGCTATTACATTAGATAAAAGTTAACCACAGTCTGTCACATATTTAAACAACCAAGGAAATGCATGTTTTCGTGTCCACAGCCACAGGCATTTTGTGTTAAAGGCTTAACCCTCCCGCACTCAAGGTAATGACCCGCATTTCATTCAAACTATCTGGTGCGATGCTGGTCCCATAAATGGAATATGCATGAAAATGCACAATTTTGTTAAACCTAATTAAACACCTAGCCCTTATTTTTTCTTTTTATTTTTAAAATAATTTTGTTTACCAAAAACACTTTTTATTTCCTTACCCATCATAATGATTATTTTAAACGGTCTTAAACAGAATTCTATTTTTTTCCTGCGTAAAATTGTGGCTTTGGTGCTTAACAAGGTTTCTGAAAATAAAAATATCTTCATGCATGGCTACAGTACAGTCGGAAGAAAATGGGAATAATGGTTGATCATATTTAGGAAATGTGAGAGGGTCTACACTTATGAAATTTGTAGGCAATTCAGTTAAGTTTAGGAAGAAAAGTTAAGATGAATTTTGGAAATGTTTACATTACGTTGATTAAGCTTGAATTACACTGGTCAACAAAATTGAAAATTTTCCTCTCATCAAAGATGTATGCACACTTTTCTAGACTAGTTTTGTACATTGATTCCAATTCTGTTTTCGGCTTTCCACTAGCACATCTAGTTATCGAAATATGACTCCTGTTAATTTCAGCACAATTTATCGTAAAAGTACAACTTTATTATAAAAAGAAATGTACACCAACCTAAAAATGTTGCAAGTATGATTTTCTTTTGTAAACCTTGTCCTCTGGATTGTTGTGGTACAACATTCAGCAGTAGTCTGGCAGCATACTTTCATTCCAGAAATCTTGGTAGTGATTTTCCATTGACTGGATGTCTTGATGGAAGCGTTCCCCCTGTTCGTCACTCACCACACCAAGGTTTCTGGGAAAAAAATCAAGATGCGAATGTAAAAAATATATTTTCAAGGACATGCGACAGCCCATTTCTTGATATGCATCGAGCGGTTTCTGAACTCCATTTTTGTATGCGAGAGACTTGTGGTTACCCAAGAAGTTTCCACATATCCATTTGAAAGCCTGCCATGCTTTTAGTTTTAAGGCATTGAGGCTTTCTTCAAAGCCTTAATCCTGCAGAACCTCCCTGATTTGGGGCCCCCACAAAGATTCCTTCTTCAATTTCATGGCATGGATGTTTACAAATTTCTCAACAAGGTATCGAAACCCTCTCGAATTCACCTTACTATTGCTTTCACAAAATTTTTCATTGAGCCGACCTTAATGTTGAGAGGTGGCAGGAAAATCTTCTTTGGATCAAGGGTCATCCCATGTTAGTTCAACAGAATTTTGGGTCAAAAAAACGTGACCATCACCGATTTTTAAAAAAATTGGCACACTTATAGGTCTCAGTGAGAAAAACAGAATGGCACTTGTTTCAACACTAGGTCATATGGTTCCGGAGATATGGCCATTCAAATTTTGTAAAAAAAAAAGTCAATTTCCAAGGTCATACCATATTTCGACATGAAATATCTTGGCTCCTATTGCACTTACAGAGACCATTTAAACACTGTTTTAAAGCATTTAAGCAGATCTACAACTTCGTTTCTATTCATATTTTACTTTAGTGATAAAAAAAAAGTTGATCTTATTTTTAACCTTTGACCTTGTGTAGGTCATTTGATGTCACAACCAATTTTTTTCTCCTTTCACCCAATTTTGGGTACACATGTCTACCTTAACCTAGAACAAGATTTTTAGTGTTGATTAAGTTAGTATAGATGCTACAGCTACTCACATCTGGCAAATGATAGAAGTCAATTACTTTGGCAGCAGTTTCACTATTCAGGCATTTCCCCAAACCTGGATTAGGAGTTGAAAGCATCCCTTTCTCCCTCACCAAACTCTCTGCTTGCCTAGCCATGCAATCTGAGCACTTAAATTCTTCTCTGATCTTTACTTGTGTCCATCTTTTTGGTAGGACAGTAAGAATTGTCAGTTTTTCACTTCGACTTGTCATTTGATTAAATTTCTCTTTTAGTTGTTGAAGAAACTCCAGTTTTGTATCATCTGAGTCACTGCATGAAATTGGTTGTTTAGTTGCAAGTTCAAGCTTTCTTTTCACAACTACTATTTTCCTCAACTTTCTCTTTGCGTAACCAGTGCTGTCAAAGAGTTTACACGGTTTTATTGGGGTCTCATCAAGTGTGGCCAATGAAGCATTGAATTTACTAAGCTCATACTGCATTTCAACTACATCTCCAACAGTTTCTAGCTCAGATGGGGCACTTGATGAGGTGGATGGTGATTTTTCAAGTGGTTCACATTCAGGCATTGGGGATGAACGATTTGCTAGTATATTTCGACAGGTTGCACATGCTTTATGATTATTTGTTGTTTTCAATTCAGGATTTTGATCATTCACATTTTTAGTCAATGCACGAATGCCTTTTTTCACTTTTCCTTTGTGTTTTTTAAATGGGTACAACAGAACCTGCCCATATTCAAACTGCTGAAATCCATGTTTATCTAAAAATAAAAAAAAAATGTGTAGCTTAAAAGCCAGGGTTGGGTTCAATTACACAAAATGGAAACGATTACATTTTCTTTTATTTTTCTTCAAATTAATTAGTTAGTATTGTACTTCACAATTTCAAGATCAATTGCAATTACAATTAATTTTGTCTGAATCAATTACAATTACACAAATATAACTAAAATGGGTGCACACACATTTCTACATTACTGTACAGTCTTTACAGCCACACCTACACTTTTCCTCCTAAGTACCGGGTGTCCGAGAATTATCTGTACAATTTTTGGCTATTATTAAAAGTCAACCATGAAGTGTAGAAATTCCAGTGTTGTCCCATTTTACAGAGAAACTCATTAAGTTTTTTCTGATACCACGTTTTGACAAGTTTTTTAGAAATGTACGCGGGTGACAGACATTGATGATTTAAAAGCAAGAATCACAGCTGTTATTGAGCGAATTGATGTGGATATGCTGCAGCGTACATGGCAACATTTGGATTATCGATTGGATGTTTTGCGAATCACTGATGGTGCACATATCGAATGTTTGTAACAACGTTACTTTAATAAAAGAAACTTTTGAAAATACAGATTCTAAATAATCTTGTTTAAGAATTTTACGTGTGTTATCAAGAATTTTATTAAAAGATGAAATTGTACAGATAATGTTCGGACACACTGGAATTTCTAAAAAACTTGTCAAAACTTGGTATCAGAAAAAACTTAATGAGATTCTCTGTAAAATGGGACAACACTGGAATTTCTACACTTCATGGTTGACTTTTAATAACAGCCAAAAATTGTACAGATAATTCTCGGACACCCTGTATATATATTGTAATGTATATGGTTGTAAATTGCGACTTATTTTTGGTTGGCAAGGTACTGGTATTGATGGATACCGTAATGAAATTGACTGGATTCTTTGGATCTGATATATTTGCATGTTGGTTATAAATAGATATAGAGTGTAACATATTTGTGGATAGTAGCCTATTATGACTTTGATCCTCTGGATCCAGAGATTCTATCTCTAGTTTTAAATTGATAATTAATTAGTTTTAAATTGATAATATAATTATTTAGTTTTGTAAAAATTAGTCATTGCCAATGTACAGGCAGTTTTTACATAGTGGAGCCGCCTCGATGGGCCGAAGTGGCCCCTAGTGTGCCCACTATAAAAATTTCTTATGTTCTTGTGGTTCGGAACCCACGTGAAATTGTAGGTCCCCTCCGCCACCACGGAGGACATGCACAATACACAATTACGAACACAGTTAGGTAGACCAGCCATGAGTGGATCCTAGGGTCTTTGTTGGTCTGAAACATTAAACATTATAACATTATATATCTAAATATATATCTAAAATAAATATATATCTATATCTAAGTATAACTAAATAAATTATCAAAGGTTTATTTTCATTGGATGATGTATGACTACCAGATCTAGGGGCAAAAGAATTTTTAAAAAATAAAAAATAAGTTGATGATTGGTTAGGTTGTCGTAATATTTTTGTTAGTTTTAACATTTTATTTGATGGATTCATTTAAAAAAATGTCTCCTAAAGATCCTAGCGTAGTTTACGTTCTATTATGTACTTTTGCAACATATCCATATTCTTTTGCCTCCATTTTCTAATATTTCTTGATGAAGTTGCAATTGATGGCATTAGATAACAACCTGCATCATCTAGGCTTGCAGAAGCATCGGCAATTAGTGATCTTGCAGATAATTGGGAGTTAGTAGCAGTCGTTTTCATACTTGCTATTGTGGCGTACACTTTAGGCTTTGATGGGTTTGCAGAATGACTATGCTCACCAAATGTTTTGCAAATTACTATTTTAGCGTCACTTTCTAAAATTGTATGCACTCTTGCCTTGCAGTTTTTTATTTCACACTTCCAATATGATTTTATAAAACTTTGACAGTATCTGTTATTGCATGTGCAGTATCACTTTAAACCATCAAAAATGGTTTTTAAAAACCTAAGGGTTCAAAACCTTTGAAGTACATGAAATCACTTATTTAAGAGAATGAATAAATGAAAATTTCCAAGTCATCCAAACCCGACGTATTAGAGAGTTCAGAAAATTTGGTAGGCTTATATTTATATATCTATACAAATTATATATTTTGTGACCAAAATTTCTTGCGGAAAAAATACCTACATTGATAATTTTTAACAATTGACATTAATTGATCAATTACATCAGTTATAGTTCAAAAATCAATTACAGTTACGTTTATTTTTATTTTATTTTGAATCAATTACACTTAATGGAAATTAGGATCAATTAATTGAAAATACAATTATAATTATTCATTGTATCCAACCCTGTTAAAAGCTATTTTTGCTTAGATGGCACAAATAAAATTTGGGGCCTACTGATCTTGTTTCAGAGGGCTACAACAAGAAAAAATGTGCAGTTTGATTTACAGATTGGAATAAATACAGATGCCAAAAAAATCCTTGCTCCAAGGTTTAAATAAGCTTATTTTCACATGGGTACATACTGTTGTACACAATGAATAAATACACAAAGTTAAGTAATTCTATTAAAACTCATCTAACTCTTAAAACTGAACTTATTCTATAGGGTAGTACCTATAGCCTAGTATAAGGTACTTATATACAGTGTGTCCGTAAAGTCATAGTGGGATTTTAAATAGCTATATTATTGCAATGAAACATGATAATGAGATGAAAAAAAGGCAAATTGAAGAACAACTCTAAAAGAATAACTTTATTTAACGTAGTTCGATATGGGCTCCTCTGGTAGCCCTGCAGACATCTAGGTGGTGATGTGTGTCCATAAAGTCATGGTGGGATTTTAAATAGCTATATTATTGCAACAAAACATGATAATGAGATGAAACAATGCCAAATTTAAGAACAACTCTCAAAGTTGTATCTTGTAGTTAGTCGAGGCTAAGCTTAACCTTTATCTCATAGTTAGTCTAGGCTGTCCACATGCCTATGTTGAACATGAGTGTAATAGCCCAAAAGTTAATGTGTGGTGTGCTCTAGCACGAGATAGAGTGATTGGCCCATTTTTCTTCGCGGAACCCACTGTGACATCCAGGGTTGTGGAGTCGGAGTCGTGGAGTCGCACGTTTCAGGGCGGAGTCGGAGTCGGAGTCGAATTTTTACAATGTGTGGAGTCGGAGTCGGAAAATTTTGGACCGACTCCACAACCCTGGTTATAGCCACTAGGTTAAGAAGGGTTATTCAATTTTAAGTAGCACTACTACTGGTTAGACCTTAATTATGTTTAAGAGAATCTTTTTCATTTATAATATATATATATATTTATATATATATATATATATATTATTGGAAAAAATAAAAATCCCTTAATATGATAATATCTACAAGTCAATATCCTTCTTAATATTTGAATGTTCCCTTATCCTAGAAAGTAACCTGACGATTCATGTGGTGGTGGTGAAATGTCTTATTATTATGATAATTATAGAGTGAAACACTAGAGGAGTCGGAGTCGTATATTTAAAATGTGAGGAGTCGGAGTCGGATTTTTAGATTTTTTACAATGTGTGGAGTCGGAGTCGGAGTCAAATTTTTACAATGTGTGGAGTCGGAGTCGGAAAATTTTGGACTGACTCCACAACCCTGGTGACATCACACAACTACCTCGCTATGTTGGGACATTTTGCAGTACCCCAATTTATTGACAATAATGTCATCTTTCAGCAAGATGGTGCTCCTCCGCACTATGCCAACGTTGTTCGAGAATTCCTTAATGAAAAATTTCCACAGAGATGGATAGGAAGAGGAGGATGGAAGCCATGGCCTCCACGCTCTCCAGACCTGACACCTTTGGACTTTTATTTGTGGGGTTACGTCAAGCAAAGCGTGTACAGTGTACCCATTAGGGATATTCATCACTTGCTCGAGTGAATCATGGAAGCTATCGCATCCGTCACTCCTGATGTTCTTGGGCGTGTGTGGCTGGAATTGAATCACCACCTAGATGTCTGCAGGGCTACCAAAGGAGCCCATATCGAACTACGTTAAATAAAGTTATTCTTTTAGAGTTGTTCTTCAATTTGCCTTTTTTTCATCTCATTATCATGTTTCGTTGCAATAATATAGCTATTTAAAATCCCACCATGACTTTACGGACACACTGTACATACATAGCTTTACCTTTAAACAGGATAGTAGGTTCGAAGTTCTTCACACTTTTGAATGTCCATATAAATTAATTAATTATGTAATTTAAATTACCTATATTATATAATTCTCTGAAATATACAAAAAAAAAAAAAATTTCTAATAGGGCTGGATACTTATTAGACCAAATAACTGGGTTAGGTTAGGTTAGATAATTACTGATTTTTTTGAAAATTAGCAGACATTATATATCACAGTAAGAAAAATCTAATGGTATTTTTCTCAACACACTAGTTCAAACAGTTTCAAAGATACGGTGCTTCAAAGTTTGGTGGAAAAAGGTACTTGGTCAAAATGGAGGTGGGTATGGTCCACTGAAATGGCTGTAGTGTCTATACTAACTTAATCAACACTAAAAATCTTGTTTTAGGTTTAGGTAGACATGTGTACCCAAAATTGGGTGGAAAGAGAAAAAAAATTGGTTGTGACATCAAATGATCTAGATACACAAGGTCAAAATAAGATCAACTATTTTTTTAACCACTGAAGTAAAATATGAATATAAACAAAGTTGTAGATCTGCTTAAAAGCTTTAAAATAGTGTTTAAATTGTTTCTGTAAGTGCAATAGGAGCCGAGATATTTCATGTTGAAATATGGTATGACCTTGGAAATTGACCTTTTTTTACAAAATTCGAATGGCCATATCTCTGGAACCATGTGACCTATAGTGTTGAAACGAGCATCATTCTGTTTTTCTCACAAAAATATATAAGTGTGTCAATTTTAAAAAAAATCGGTGATGGTCACGTTTTTTCGCCGTTGAACTGACATGAAATGACCCTCAACTAAAGTAACACACTGGACACTGCCCGTTCCTGGCTCATATGTGCTTCTTTGATGCCAGTCACGTCTGATGTATTGATCCGCGGTAGCACGGCTGTCCCATAGGTATAGGAAACAACAGTATTTCGTGAACCCTCCTTGCATGCCCATTAACATACCCCGTGACTTTGAGATCATCACCGATATTCCATTGATGAGTGCTGTATTGGATTGCTTCGAGTAATATATTCATGTTATCGTACGTCTCCTTTAGATGAACGGAGTGGGCGATCGGGATGGACAGCTTTAAGTTCCCGTTATGCAGGAGAACCACTTTCAAGCTTCGCTGTGAGGAATCGATGAAAAGGCGCCACTCAGATGGTGTGTGTACCTGTGACAAGTTCTTGAAAAGTCCATTGATATCATGGCAGTATCAGAGCGGACCGTCTACTGTAAAGAATGTCGCCAAATCATGGTTTCGTTTTCGATAGTGACACACTCGGACGTTCTTCTCAAGTAAGTGTTTCGCTCGAGTCTTGAGGGGAGAAGTTCTGATTTCTCTTTGGAGAAGGCTAAGTCTCTAATGAGGTCATTCAACTCATTTTGGGTAAGCGCCTCTGCCTCCGATTGCTCTTCGTCAGGTGTGTAGTCAAGATCGGCCGAAGGTCCCGCATCTCCGCCAATCATACCTTCGTCGGATTCCCTTTCGTCTTCTAAAGAATCGAGTCCATGCTGTGGAGGTACTGGAATCGGCATCGTGTCATCGTGAGGGATCGGTCTGATTGCGGAGTCTACGTTCGGATAAACGATGTTAATGCTTGTTCTTCACGGAGAAGCCAGTTATGTTAACATTGCAAAAGTAACACTCGCCATGATGGTCTCTCGGCTCCCTCCATATCATGGGTATAGCGAATGGCATCGACTTTTTCCTTTGGTTCAACCAGTCACGTAATCCATTCGAACAAGCGGTACAGATAACATGTGGCGCCCACGCCTTATCATGGTCGCTTAGTGGACAGCCGAAGTATAACCGGTAAGTTTTCCGAAGATCCATCGTGATTGTACGCTGTTGTAATTTAGTCGCGAACGAGCCGCGCACGTAACAGAAATAGTCGGGATAATTTTTACACTTTTGAGGCATGATGATCGATGAGTGGGTTGATGTAAATCACCAAAATAAAATGTGTAAGTGGGCGACACACACAAAAAAAAAAAAAAAAAAAAAAAAAGAAGCCCAACACACACCTAGACATGCGACTGTTAAGCCAAAGAATAAAAGGGTGTACATGTGCAGCGTTTGCAAATTTGTGGCCAGCAACTGCTCTCCCCTAAATACCACAAGGCATCCTGCGGAAAGTTGAAATGACAAAATGCCATGCATGAGGGTACAGAAATGGTAAAGCAAAAACCTACACCTAAGCTGCAAGACAAAATACTCCGCTGCATGTAAAAGGATGCATATTATAAGCACACCGGACAAAAAATTAGTCACCCCTAATAGCACCGATAGTAGGAAGTTCAAGGTCACACAGAGGGCGCTGATGTAGCATTGGTAAGTAGCGGTGACGTAGCACACAGGATCAGATCTGTTTCGTGAGGTGGTGAAGAACAAAGTGTGTGTTGGATATAGTCTGCAAAATGGGTCGTGAGGCAGACGTTACTCAGTGGCAAAAAGGAGCCATCGTGTTTGGCAGAGCCCACGGACACAAAATGTCTGAAGTAGCCCAATTTGTTGGTGTGTCAACGCGTACTGTCCAGCGAGTTTACAAAGAGTGGTGTAGTTCGCAATCAACTGACAATCGACGGCGTAACTGTGGCCGGAAAACAATTCTCGACAATAGGGGCCTCCGCCATGTTTCTCGTCTAGTAACTGCAAATCGTTTTCAAACCAGAGAACAATTGCTCCAAGAAACCAATGAGGTTCTCCAGCGACCAATTTCCGAACGGACATTGCAACGAGAACTGCATGCGATGGACATCTGGAGCAGGGTACCACGGAAGAGGCCGCTGTTAACAGCAAGTCACAAATTGGCACGTTATAAATGGGCTCAGAGGCACAAAAACTGGACTGCGACAGATTGGAAACGTGTAATTTGGTCCGATGAGTCCCGTTTTTGTTTGTTCTCCAATGATGGGAGGCGACGAGTACATCGCAGGTCCAATGAAGCCTTTAATCCTGAATGCGTCGAAGGTGTTGTTCAGGCTGGAAACAGAAAGTGAAGCGCAGGAATAGACACCCACGGACTCTGGCGGAACTTCGGGACCGGCTGATGAACGAGTGGCAGCAAATCGATGTTCAGTACATGCACAACCTCGTAGAGTCTCTGCCTCGCCGGATTCGTGCGGTTATCAAGGCCAGAGGCGCCGTCACACGTTATTAGGTACATTCTGAGAGGGGTGGCTAATTTTTTGTCCGGTGTGCTTATATGTTAACCCCTCCATCTATGGCCTTGGTCGGTTCGAAGTTGACTGGGGTTCTGGTTAGGTGGCAGCAATGGATTTGTTACTCTGAAGTAGCTGATACCGTATAGGGAATCGTAGTAATTTTCTTCTATACTATCTGATTTCTTCTTATAACGTATCGGGAAATTATTTCTCTACTTACGACAAAGTTCTCTGAAAGTTCCTCGATTCTTCTTATAACGTATCGGGAAATTATTTTTCCCTATTTAAGACTAAATTCTTTGAAGAGAGCAAGGCTCGAAGGAGAAGACAGATATTTCTTACTATATTTTACTGCTAAAATGTTACAGGTAACGCTCAGCTTCTAAGTCTAGTCAGAATGAACATTGGAGAAATTTTATGGGTTTTATATCCAATTTTTTTTTCCTTACATCATTATTTAATGCTGATCTGTTTTTTTCTCAATAGGCTGATTTACTTTGGAAAACATTTAAAGACAAAACAAATATTTTTGCTGTATCAATGCCTAGATTGTTAAGCAAGAGGAAGCCATATTTTTTCATTTTTAAACCTCATATTGACAGATCTGATGTTATGATCTGCCGAGTTAACTAAAAATGGAAATTGAAATATGCCTTCCTATCACCTTTCCATCACGAATTACAAACAAACATGCTCATGGGCCAAAATGAAAGGCTTAAGATTAAAAATTAAACGTTAAGCAGGACATGACATTATCTTTTACAATGAAGAATGTATACAAAAAAAAATGAACAAGATTATATTATCAAACTAAGTCTACGAAAATTATTAAGTTGTTTAAACAGAAATAGTAACGAATTATAAAATAGAAAGCAAATAAAAAATGTATCCAAACTTGTCAGCGTTATACGATTTTGGGTTTTATACAAACTGATTACGTAGTTTACAAAGAAATAATTCACCAATTATAAAATAGAAAGCAAATCAAAGTTTTATCCAAACTCGTGTCAGCTTGATACGATTTTGGGCTTGATATGTAAAAATGAATATATGAATAAGAGTATAAGGCTTATATATAAATACTAGTGCAGTTCCCGTCGCTTCACTGACGGTTAGACAGGCTAAACTACAGAAAAGAACGCAGCCGTGAAAATTTTGAGCTTCACATTGTGTCAACATTTCTGAATCTGGTATCTCCCAAAACCTCCTCACCCCCATTCATGCAACTTGGTGGCTAACCCCCTCCCCCATTACCCCCACACTTCCCACATTACCCCCACCCCCACCCTTCCCCCATTACTGCCCGGGATAAATTTCACAAACAAACAAACAAACAGACAGACAGACAGACAGGCTAAACTACAGAAAAGAACAGTCATGAAAATCTTGAGCTTCACATTGCCATCCGTAATACAATTTCTGAATTTTTTTCTCAATTTTTTCTCAATTTCTGAAAGTGTGATGGACGGACGGACGGACCTCTTATTATAGTATAGATAATAATATATAAGAAGATTATGAAGTATCATCAGAATTATATGAATGAAGGGATTATTCATTGTTCATTTTTACACATACAGTGCCCGCGAAAAGTATCCGATCACCCTTGAAATTTGTATTTTTTACATAAAAAACAATGTTTAAATGTATACTAACCTTATATTAGTATTTTGTCATCTGTCCTTTGGTTTGGATGACTTGTTCTAGACGTTTTGGCATGGATTTAATCAAGTTTTGACAAACTTCCACTGATATTTCCTTGCACCATACCTTTTTGATGGCCTCTTGTAATTTTTCGACTGAGCCAGTGTCGTGGCATTCAACCTTATTTTTTATTATTAGCCACAGATTTTCTATCGGATTGAGATCTGGACTATTACCAGGCCAATCCAAAATATCAAATTTATTGTCAGTAATCCATTTTGTCACTATTTTGGCCCTGTGACATGGTGCACCATCATGCATGTATGTTTTTGTCCTTTGGATTGCCATTGCCATTGGAAGTTTATCCTGTAGCATTGCTAAATACCGTGCACCATTCATAGTTGTGTTCTTCGGAAGAAAATATAAGTTTCCACGCCCATAGTAACCGAAACAACCCCAAACCATCACACTTGGAGGGTGTTTCATTGTCTTTAGGGTGTATTTAGGGTCCATCCTATTTGAGCCAATAGGCCGGCGAACCTTTTTTGGACAACTTCTGAATGTCAAAAATGTCGACTCATCGCTAAATAAAACCTTCTTCCAGTCATCAACAGTCCAATGAATGTATTTTTTACAAAATGCGACACGTTTTTTTACGCATTTTTTCATTAATGAGCGGTTTCTTAGCAGCATGGCGAGATGGTAATCCGAGTTCTTTTTGGAGCCGCTCCTGGATAGTTCGTTCAGAAACACCAGATAACAAATTATTCATATTAAATTTTTATTTCTTTCGCAGTTATTGTTGGGTTTTTCAATACTAAACGTTTCATAAGTTTGTCTGTTCGCGAATTTGTTTTTCTCGGTCTGCCAGATCGTTTTTTAGGGACTGGCGTGGTTAGGCCACCATTGTTCTTAGCCCGTGAAACCCATAAATTACGGTACTTTGGGATATGTTTAATTCCTTAGCTATCTGTCTCTGTGATTTCCCACATGCATGCAAAAGCAACAATAGCACCTCGACAATCACTCTTAAGTTGTTTTTAGCACACATTATATATAAATTTTATTTACACCACTTTCTGTAAAAAAAAAAAAATATCAAGAAATTTACACAAACAGTGAAATCTGACAAATTTGAGACACAGCCACCCGCAACGAAGGCTACCAGAACACTAATTTGAGAATGCGTTGGATAGCTCTCATATCAGCGAGCAACCTCAAAGTTACCAGATGTCGCTAGAACAAATAGAAAGTGAATTACGTGTCTCTGAATATCAAGGGAAAATATTGTATTTTCTTGAGTGACCGGATACTTTTCGCGGGCACTGTATATATATATATATATATATTATATTATATCATATCATCATATCATATCATATCATATATATCATCCCATAAGTAATGTCGTTTTTTACGATAGATTAAGTTCAAACTAGTCCTACTCGGTTTAAGCATAAATTTTCTGAAGGTTATATCTAAGAGGAGATCTATCGTGTTTTGCTACATACTTTACAGACTTTGACCAGTGAAGACGTGTGTTTTACTTTATGTGAACCCCTCATAAACACGGCGGTATCAGAAGAGCATATCAGGCATATAATGCTTTACGAATTCAAAAAAGGGAATAGTGCTACTGAAGCAACGCGAAACATTCAGGAAGTTTACGGCAACGATATTCTGCATGTGAGGAAATGTCAAAGATGGTTTCAAAAGTTTAGGAATGGTGACTGCTGTTTGATAGATGCAGCACGCTCTGGACGCCCTGCTGAGTTTGATGATGACCTGCTGTTAGCCACACTTGAAGAAGACTGTTCAACAACTGTCGAAGAATTGGCCCAGAAACTCAATTCATCCCCGTCCACCATCCATCGACATTTGCAACAACTCGGGAAAGTGCCTAAGTTAGGAAAATGGGTGCCACATGAATTGTCGGTTGACAATCTGAGGGTGCGGGTAAACATTAGCACAGCTCTTCATTCCCGTGAACTCCAAGATCCGTTTTTGCACCGTTTAGTGACTGGTGATGAAAAGTGGATACTGTACCAGAATGTTAAGCGCCGTCGACAGTGGGTTTGTGCCGGAGAACCAGCAACACCAGCCAAAACCAAATCTTCACCCTCGGAAGGTGTTGCTTAGTGTTTGGTGGGATAAAGGTGGTGTAATACACTTTGAAACCTTACCACACAACTAAACAATCACCGCTCAAGTCTACTGTCAACAACTGGATCGATTGAACACTGCACTAAAAGAAGAGAGACCTTCTTTGGTTAATCGGAAAGGAATTGTGTTCCACCATGACAACGCACGTCCTCATACCGCTCGGATCACTTCTGCAAAAATTGAGGAGCTTGGGTGGGAAAAACTTCCACATCCTCCAAATTCTCCAGACCTTGCGCCTTCAGATTATCATCTCTTCAGGAGTCTGGAAAACTATCTTAACGAGAAACAGTATACTTCTTTAGATGACCTGCACACCAGTCTTTGTACGTTTTTTGCCTCAAAACTGCCTGAATTTTATAAACATGGCATTGAAAAGCTTGTAGGACATTGGCATTGATTCTGATGGAAAATATATACTAGATTAAAAATTTTCAGTTTTTTTTTGTCCTTCAAATTCCGATCTAAAAAAATATTACTTATGGGATGACCTGATATAAAGGACGCATATTATATATTTTTAGTAGTTTTGCACGAATCTGATGTTTCCTGTGCAAATGTGTAGTTTTTGCAGTCTTCAAGTGAAGAATCTTAAAAACTACACATTTGCACAGGAAATGGATGTCCTATTCGTGCAAAATGACTGAAAATTTATCAGAAAAAAGTTTTCGCCGAAAAATGGCTGTGCGCGCTAAAATAAATATTTACCTACGGTAGTATTTTTATCACACTGTGGCTTATCCCTAAGAATATTTGGTAAGAACAGTGCCAGGGATAGGGCTTAGTTGTTGTTGTTGGTGGTGGTTAGCCAATCAGCCCACCCTGATCGAGCAAGCTGGCGGCACGCAGGTAATCGATCACCCTCTCTCGAGTGGACCAGAAGTAGGTTCAGCGCAGTAGGGATGTTGTGTTAGCGTGGTACAGTCTGTTATAATGTGTTCAATTGTTCGTGGTGTGCCCTGGCACAGGTGGCAGGTGTCGTCTGTGGAGTTGTCTAGTCTATGTTTATATGTCTGTAAATTGGGGTGATGTCCACATCAGAATCATGCTAAGTTAACTTGGTCCGATCTGCTCAGGCTGGTCTCTGACCTGTCAATGGGTGGCGGCTTCGCACTTAGGACCGCATTCGGACCGAGTCCTGTCAGTGCTTTGTGGGTTAGGTCTGTGTGTGTTTTTTCTGTACTGTGTGATGTCTGTGGGGCATGGTATGGAATGGAGTATTTGGTTATAATGTCTCCCTGGTGTTACCTTAATGGTGCGAGGTGTTGGTGCATGATTGTACATGTAGTGGCAAGGTGTTGTGGGCTTATTAGTTGACGCTGCTGCCATGAATTGTGTTCCCCTCATGCCTAAATGTTCCATAATTTTCAGTATTTTTGTTTGTGTGCAGGTGTTCTATTGGTGGTGGTTGAGTACATCCTGTAATGATACGAAGTGCTTTGTTTTGTATTTTGTGTGTTTGAGATAATGGGTGTTGTTTTCTGCTGATGCCCAAAGTTTGTGGTTGTTAGTACCCTAAACGTGTTAAGTGCTTCTTGGGTTAGGTGTTTTTTTTTTTTCCTGTACTGTGATATGCCTGTGGGGCGTGGTATGGAATGGAGTATTTGGTTATAGTCTCTCTGGTTTTACCTTATTGGTGCATGATTGTACATGTAGTGGAAAGGGTGTTGTGGGTTGGTTGTCGCTGCTGCCATTAATTGTATTCCTCTTGTGTCTAAATGTTCCATAATTTTCAGTGTTTTTGTTTGTGTGCAGGTGTTCTATTGGTGGTGGTTGAGTACATCCTGTAATGATACAAAGTGCGTTGTTTTGTATTGTCTGTAAGGTGTTTGTGTGTGTGTTTGAGATAATGGGTGCCCAGCATGGGCTAGCATAGTCCATAACTGAGCGAATATATTGTTTGTATATGAGTGTTGTTGTTTCCTGCTGGTGTCGAAAGTTTGTTCCTGTTAGTATGTTAAGCGTGTTATGTTAAGTCTTGACGTACATTTGTTTTTAATGTCCTGGATATAGTTTGCAAAAGATAATGATGTGTTGTATGTGATTCCAAGTATTTTGGTCCTGTGAATGTGTGAAATGTTGATGTTCGCTGTGGAGTTATCTGGTGTTCTTTTGCGTTGCTTGTTAGCAAGGTGATGGTTGATTTTGTGGATGCTACTTTGAGTGTATTGTGTGTGAGCTGGTCTTGTATACTGTTTATATATGTTTGTAGGTTAATTGTAGCGGTGTCGATGTTGTTGTGGGTGGATGTTAGTGATGTCATCTGCATATGATGATAAGGTAAGCTTGTTATCTATGGGTGTTGGAATATCATTCATGTGTAAGTTGAACAGTGTTGGTGAGAGAACAGAGCCTTGAGGAACCCTATTTGGATAAAGCTTGTTTTTGGATGACTTGCCATTAAATGTGACATGTATCTTCCTGAAAAGTAGTTGCTCAGCCACCTTTTAGTGTTATTGTGCATGCGTGTGTTGAGTATTTTGTTTATGAGAGGGAAGCGTGAGATAGCATCAAATGCTTTACTAATGTCTATTGTTGCTGATAGTGTACATTGAGCTGGTTGTCTGGAGTTGATGCCATCCATGATGTGCTGCGTGAGGTTAGTGAGTAATGTCGTGGTTGAGTGGTGAGGTCTGATTCCATGTTGAGTCGGTGATAGTGGTATGTGTGGGTTGGTGATTTGTAAGATTAGTCTTTCTGTTACTTTAGAAGGTGTGCATAGTAAAGTAATGGGTCTATAGGAAGCTGGTTCTGTTGGATTTTTGTTTGGTTTGAGTAGTGTAATAATTTTACCCATTTCCATATGTTAGGAATAATACAGTGTTGGTTTGAATATGTGCTGATGTTTGTGAGAGCTAGTATTCCCTGTGGGTCCAAGTGTTTAAGGCAGTGGTTCCCAAACCCATGGTCGCGACCCAAGTGAGGGTCAGGAAGGTGTTCCTGAGGGTCGCAGGATGGAAATTTCAACGACTGATTCAATCAAACTATATGAATATAAACACAATGTATCAAAATGATTGGTCATTAACACTGCATGTACCAGCGTTTAGGGTCGCCAGGCCAGGACAATATTGTATTCGCCACCATAAAAGTTTGGGAACCACTGGGTTAAAGGTGTATGTTAGATATATTGTCTGGTCCAGTAGCCTTTAAATTCTTAATGTTTTTGATGATCTTGGTGGTCTGGTCTGTATTGAAGGGTGTAATGGTCGTGTCGAGTCTGTAGGTTTTCTTGTGTCTGGCTTAGTTGTGTGCGCGCGCACGCACGCACGCATAGGCAACTTGGCATAAGTGCAGTGGAGTGTGTGATATTCACGGATGTAGTGGGGTACAGGTTTTTTTATGTAACACTTTTGATATCTTGTAATAAAATATTTATATAAAAAATCCTAATTTTTTTTATTTAGGAAAAAGATATGTTGGTTCTGATGGAGTTAGGTTAGGCTAGATTAGCGAAAACCTCGCTATTTAATGACTTAAAAAACCATCCTTCGAGCCCACAGTTGTGTCCGAAATGCTTATCACACTGTTCTCTGTTCAATGGAACTTATATTAATTATTTTTTAGAATTTGGATTTAAAAAAGTCCGTAGCTCGCCTATGTGGAGATGCGCATTGTGTGTGTGTGTGGGGTTGAATCTACTACTGGATTTAAAATTACGAATAAATTAAGTGGTGTGCATATACAATACTTCCTGTAACTTGTACATTAGGTAAAAGTGGCGTATAAGTATGGCTTGAGATACGACTAATTGTAAGGTTTATACCCTATATTGTAATATTATCGCTTCTACATTAGCACTATCAAATTTGCCAATATAGACACTAAAGTAGAATTTGCTAAGAAATGCAAATAAATTTACTAAAGACGAGTTTAGCATTTTCTAGAGCTTAATTTTTACATTATAATGTAATAATAAAAAGTTCAAACTAATGTTTTAAAGTTAAACAATCTGGTTTAAACCAAATAAATCTAGTCTCAGGGAAAGGTTTAAGAACCTGTTTGTATCTGCTGAACAATGCTTTTCTGTTTTGTTGCTCAGACTTTTTTTTTTTTGATCACCTGAAGATCAGAGCCCCCAGCCTTCTTTAGTTAGCCTTATAAAGCTAACTAAAGAAGGCTGGGGGCCCTGATCTTCAGGTGATCCTTTATTTTTTTAACTTAGTAGGCCTAAATCCATAAGAAGGAAAATTAAGTAGGTCTGTTTCTTGAATCAAGCTTAAACTATTTTATTAGACCTGCGTCTTAGATACTTTTAGCCAGAATAGACCGAATAATTTTAGTCAACAAATAGAATGGGTTGGTTAGTTAGTTTATTTACAGGGTAATTGCAGTTAATAATGGCGAGTTGGTTAGTTTATTTACAAAGTAATTACAGTTAATAATGGCCCATTAAACAACTTTATTTTGACTTTGATAATGTAGCAGATCTGGTTGAATTTCGTGTGCTGAAAGTTGTAATACGGTTTGTTTTGTTTTGTGGGACCCTGTTGCACTTACTGTTACCAAAGCAAATTATGCAAATTTTAAACGCGCGCGTAATTTCTGGGTAACCTTTTAATCATGATCTGTATTTACGTGTGAGAATGCAAGCGTGAACCGACTAGATGTACAGGTTAGGTTTTGACTGTTGATCCTAATTCAACCCTGGTTTAAAGATTTGACTTTCATTAGTCTGTTCTGATCTGTAAATTAGTGGTATACGTCTACTTTCATACTAGGGAGGTATCCAGATTAGTCTGACACCACTATTGATCGACAAGCAAGTTTCTTCTTAATGTAACTTAAACTAAGCAGACCTTCCCCAACCAGACTTAATCAGATTTAACTTATTCTAACGTAGTGTATCCAAACCAAATACAATCAAAAGTAATGGGGAGATGTTGAGGGATTTTGAATAAATGCCCCATACTAGCGTATCATTTGATGGGACAAGCCTAACAATATCACCTTCACTCTATTCTTATAACAACTAAGAGTATGTACTTGAAATTTACACTAGTCATGCTGTATTTACATAGTTTATGAATAAATTATTTTTGTTCTAAGCGGGGCGACCATTGCATGCTCAATAGAGAATTCTAAATGTAATAATGTTGTCTAAAAATATCTTGGAAAAGGTATTTAGTGAAAACTTTAGAGCTTATAAATATAGACCTAACCTAAATGTTTGTCTTGTACGTCAAAGACCTGCCACCAAATATTAGTATCTACGATATGGCAACGAAAGTAGGCCGTGTTGTGACAGTAATAATAGGCCCTAATTATGAAAAAAGTTTGCCAATATAATAATTTAACATTAAGAGTTACGAAATAAAGAACCAAATAATCCATTATTATGTTAAGTCCTTACGTCATTGAAAGGCTACAGGACGTTTTTTTTTTTTTTGCATTAACATCTTGACATTGCAGGAATCGTTAAGCCTTTGTGCAATGGGTTTGGCGCACATTAAATATGAAACTGAAAGATTATACTCCCTTGGCATTGGCCTCCTTATTGTGAAAATCCTTTCACTAACTGCCATTCACGTTGCAAGCAGACATACCCACCGAGTGAGTGTTAGGGTTTTATGGCCAATAATTTATTATTACCGGTTTAATTACTGGCTCGAGGCCTTTTTTAACACTTCTTTATAGCTCTGCTTCCTAAACCAAGAAATGCGTATGTAGTTCTGAATTAATAATATAGTTGTGAAACGAATAAATATATACACACACACACACACACGTATACATTTTAACTGCAAACAACACAGTATAATTAATGTAAAGAACGACGCTTGTGTAGAAGAGCGTCCGTACAAGATGAGGAGAAAGAACGAACAAATGAAAAATGAGGTACCTCCCAGGAATCGAACCCGGGATCATCCAATTGCCAGTTGGACATGCTAACCACTACACCAAGGTCCCCGATTAGTCAGAAGTCGTAATTCTCCTACATACGAGCGGAATCGAATGCCCTGAGGGGGCACCTTCTCATGCCGTACATATATACATTTTAACTGCAAACAACACACAGTACAGTATAATTAATGTAAAGAACGACGCTTATATATATATATATATATATATATATATATATATATATATATATAATATCAGTTAGTGTGAAATCAGTCATTTCATGTAATGCCTAAAATTTCAGGCATTTAGGGTATTTCGATTAGGCGATTAACGACTTCGTGGAAGTTAGGTTAAGTTAGGGTGATTACATTAGGTTGGTTAGGTTAGTAATGCGTCTTACCTATATTTAAGGGTCGCAGGTATTATGCGAAATGCCTGAAATTTTTAGGCATTACGTGAAATGACTGGTTTCACACATTAACTGTAACATATATAAATTTTAAATTTTACATTTCCTTTGAAATTATGTAATAAACATAGCCTATTTGTTTCTCATTTTCATATGTGGAAAGTGGAAACCTTTCATTTAAGGAAAAATTGTTACGTAATCCTATAGTGCGATACTCAGAATGAAGTGAAAAAAAATTAATTCATTCAAATTTAGATACGAGATCTTAAATGTAGTCGCTGAGTGACTCAAATCGCTCATGAGTTTGGAGAGAGAGTGTGAGTGAGTGAGTCAGTCAGTCTCAAGAGTCGTTTTATCATTTATACTTCAACAACGGACTCCATTCTGACTTTCATAATCATCGCATCAGTAGTCACCATTCGCTCGGCAGTGGAGATTTGTATTCCGGGTGGTGTGGGTGTGTTAGCACTTTTCTTTACGATACAGAATTTTTTTTTTTTTTGTGTGAATGAATTTTTCTTCCGTTGTTCGCGGAGTTTGTTTATAAAAAATATACCTGTTTGATGTACATTATTTGAATACATTTTACGCGAACAGATCTTTGGAGTGTAAAATTTGGGAAGAGTATTTGAAACGTACAGTTCTCTTTGCAGTCCATTCATAAGGAAGGAGGATTCCTTGAGGTAAGACTTGCTTGCCTTAAATGAGGGTGGGTCGAGATAAAAAAAGAAAAAAGAAAAAAAAAAAAACTTTGTGGAATCTATTGTATGTTAAATTTGAGGCTAAAGTTGGTTGGCTAGTACATAGATGCAGGGCACAAATTTATTGTTGTATGTATGCTTGATAAGCGTGCGAAATTCTTGCATTTGTAACATTGTGACGCCTACTTATTATTAAGTTCGATCATAGGCCTATCCTATTTTCCAAGAACTCCACCGGTATTTTAACCTTGATAACTGGTTCCATAAATGATAACTCGGTGTACTTTATTTTTTATTAGCTTGGTCTAGTACAGCGAGCTGTAAAAGCATTAGGCCTATTTGCTAGGCCAACAGTAATACTAAAAATGGAGCAGCCCTGGTCTATCTTAAGTCAACTGTTGGCTAGTTTATAGCCTGCTACTCTATTTAGCTTCAGTACTGTTATGTCACCCCTTCCGAGTATCGTAGCCTACTGAAGGTTACACCGTTATAGTGGTAATAGGATACCAATGATGTAACTCGGGCACTAATGAAATGTGGGACGGATAACATTTCGGTACAATTTTAGAATTCAGAAGCAGTTCGGAGATTAAGTACATAATTACTAACCTAACCAACCTAATTTAGCTTAATCGGTTAATATTCAGTGGTCCTAAAACTGAATATTAACCGATTAAGCTAAATTAGGTTGGTTCAGTTAATTATGAGGATCAAATGTAGAATTCGGACCCCAGCCTTTTTTAGTTAGCTTTATAAGGCTAACTAACGAAAATATCACGACCTAACCTAACCAATCGTCAAGGGCGTACAGTTAACCTAACGATTGGTTAGGTTAGGTCAGGTCGTGATATTTTCGTTAGTTAGCCTTATAAAGCTAACTAAAAAGGCTGGGGTCCGAATTCTACATTTGATCCAATTATGAAATGTCTCCGAATTCTGGATTTTTGTCGAAATATTAACTGCCCCGCATAGCCCCGTGTTTTAAAAACCACCATATTGTAGTTGTACGGTATTATAAGCCTAGGCACTTTTTTTTCCTTGGTAAAATTTCAGAATCCAGACGCAGTTCAGACACTTCAGAGAGGAGTCCATAAATACTAACCTAATGTAACCAAACTGCTAGGAACTCTTGCCTCCGAACTGTATCTGGTTTCTGTAAATTTGCAGTTTCTTTGAAGTGTAATTCCGAATAGGCCTAATACTAGGTAGTATTTAACTTGTTGAATACTAGCTAGTATTCAACAAGGTTGAATATTACCTAGTGCAGCTGCCTTCCTACATGAAGACAGCTGCACAGTATATTTCCTTTTTGGTCCAATTGAGGTACTGATACTGTAGATTGAGTTGAGGAGTTCCACTCAAACGAGATCAGCTCCAACCATTTATTGAATTTATTTATCCTACATGCATCAGACAGACCTATATACCTATACATTTCATCGATGAAAACCAAGACACTAACTAATTTAAGTAACTAAGTTTAACCAAATTGACCATAAATTTGCCGATAGAATGTTTTTTTTATGAATTAATCGCATCCGATCAATAGGCCTAAGTGAATCCTTGGCCTGCCGTGGTGGTTTTAAGGACATGCGTAGGCTTTATTAATGTAGGTGGGCCAACTTGAAACAATTGAAGACCCTAAATTAGGCCGAATTTGGCATAGTCCATTATTGAGTTAGAGGGATCTTATTTTTTGTTTCCTGCTAAGGGAAGTGCGTTTCTTTAGGCACCATAGTCTGGTGTAGCAGGCTAATTGAAAACCTTAGCATTAATTAAGGCTTACCATTTCGGGCGTAGGGGGAGCCTAAAATTTTGAGAAAACAATGATGGTGGTCTATAATCAATTTCACACACACACACACACAGTGATCATTAATCAAATTTAAGGGAAACAAACCACCCTAACTGTTGGGTTACTGTTCATTTATGAACTAAATAAAGCCGCCTTCAGCACGTTTGTTCGAGAAATCAAGTTGTCCCAAGTGGTTTTAACGAAAACTTTTTTCCTGCCAAGCCCTTCCTAAATTTAGAGCCCTATTTTGGCTTCGAGATGGTTTGACACATTTGGGTTAAATGACCCCGATTAGGCAATTCATAAATGTTGCAACTGACGAGACCCGGATAATTAAAAACGTGGTTTTGCATATCTGTGTTAGGTAGGCTACCAAAAGTAATATAGTGCGATAGTAAGTGTTAGGCCCGTACATGATGTTATTTAAATAAAACAGGCTAAATTTGAAGAACGCAGCTGACTTCCGTAGGCCATTTAGGGTGGAGTCACTGCGGTCCGATTGGGTAGACTTTATGCCGGCGATATTAGGAAAAGGCCAACACGTAAGGCTTAAGAGTACTGTATTGGTATCCAATACTTTAGTGTGAATTAAATTACTTACATGACAGGTTTAGCGTAAAGTGCTTCAATTAATTTGTGTAGTTTTTAACTTCATAGTTGTTAAAATGGGCATACTTCCTTACGATCGCTTAGTTTTTACTTTAACCCAATTAAGTTGGCTCGATTTGGAAGTTTTTTTATGCAACACTGTAATTTACGTATTTCACTTAGTGCCAATTTTTCTTCAATATCCTGTTTTCTACAAATTCTTGTTGAATAGTTGGTCTAACTCGCTCGCCTTCTCTACTCTTCACTGCCTTCGGCTGGGTTTATATATATATATATATATATATATGTGTGTGTGTGTGTGTGTGTGTGTGTATATAATAGTCCTTTGTATTTAGTAACTTCATATTTTGGAGTTATTCCTTCAGTTGATGACCAAAGTTGCATTTGAGTATAACTTGACTATTATGAGCTTGTTTTCACCGACCTTCCCTGTTGGTATAATCTGCGATTGCCAAGACAGCTCATATGGTAATTTTAGTCAATGCCTCGAGAATGCCCGATTGTAGGTTAAAAATGAATGGGGCGTTTTTAAGGCCTGCCGTTTGTATACTAGGCGTGACTGGAGGATTTATACTTGTGCATATAATATTCAGTAACCCTTCATATTATTTAGAACTAGTACAGTTCCCGTCGCTTCGCTGACGGTTAGACAGGCTAAACTACAGAAAAAAGCAGCCGTGAAAATTTTGAGCTTCACATTGTCTCAACATTTCTGAATCTGGTATCTCCCAAAACCTCATCCCCATTCATGCAACTTCGGGGCTAACCCCCTCCCCCATTACCCCCCCCTTACCCCATTACTGCCCGGGATAAATTTAACAAACAAACAAACAAACAGACAGACAGGCTAAACTACAGAAAAGAACAGTCATGAAAATCTTGAGCTTCACATTTCCGCCCGTAATACAATTTTTTTCTCAATTTTTTCTCAATTTCTGAAAGTGTGACGGACAGCTCTATTATTATAATATAGATTAGATAATTCCTCTTTACCAGGGTTAGAAGACCTTATACGCTATCGGTACCGTATCTTTGTGCCATTTCATAGTTGTTGTTTAGCCGATCAGCCCACCTTGATCGAGCAAGCCGGCGGCACGCAGGTAACCGATCGTCCTCTCCGGAGTGGACAGAGGTTCAGCGCACTAGTGATGTTGTCTTGTGTTCGTTGTTGTGCTAGAGCGGCACAGTCTGTCATAATGTGTTCAATTGTTTGTGGTGTCCCCTGACACAGGTGGCAGGTGTCGTCTATGGAGTTGTCTAGTCTGTGTTTATATGCTAGTAAGTTGGGGTGATGTCCACATCGGAATCGTGCTAAGTTAACTCGATCTGCTCAGGCTGATCTCCATTTCATAGTTAAATTAGGTAGCTGGGCATCACTTTTTTTTTGTAGGAAGGAGGGGGCCAAGGGCTAGCGCCTGTAAAAACGCCCCCCCCCCCTCATAGAGGAGGAAGCGCCAAAATCAAGGTCCAGGGTTTTCGAGATGCCCGGACACTACGTTTGAAAGATCGGAGGTAATAGACGGAAGAAGATGGATTGAGGAAGATTGTTCCAGAGTTGACCGGTTGAATAGGTGAAAGATTGAAAATACCAGTTAACTCTTGCGTAACTTAGAGTTGGACAAAAAAGCAATTCGTATAGGTCTAAGTCCTATTTAATATTGCAACACAAGGGTTATTGAGTTTTGTGAAGACCAGTTCCTTGAAACTTGTTACAAAGATCCTGAAATTGGTCACCAACGTGAGAAATAACTAACATTTAAAACGACCACCTAACCTAGTGTAATCTCGTCTCCGCGAAACTTATTAGCCAAGACAGCTAGTTCGTGCACAAAGTTGTCTATGGCCACCCTAAGGACAGAGTGCTCAAAAGGCGGACTGTCCGCCTAAAGCCGGACGTCTGGCCACCCTACTATATGGTTTATAACTAGATCTAGTTGTAAGTAGTTTAAAAATAGGCCTACAAAGCATAGCCTCGAACTGTTAATACACACGAAATTCAGTACTATGGTGCTGTACGGTACTATAGCGTACACTTTGATAAAGTAACACTACGGTTTACATAAACATTATCGTCTGTATAAACTGAAGTGCGATTTCACGCCTAAATTGTTTAGTTGCTTGTTAGGCCACAAAATGGTTTCAGCACTGAAAGATGATCCTGTTTTAAGAGTCGCATACGTCTGATTTGTTTTCGGCCCTCCTCCTCCGTCAGTTGAAAAGTGTCGTAAATGTATATATAGTAAATGCTAGTGTTCAATGTGTCTTCGGCTGTTCTTTTGAAACGTCAAACGAAGTCGCTCATTTCTCTGCTAGAATGAAACTTCAGCTGCTCGCATACAGAATTTGTTTGAACTGAGTCACTATTTTAGAATGTAAACAAGCGGAATTTTGCCAAATTGACGTTATGGTTACGTTCATGAAGATTTTCATGTCACCGAATTTTCTTTAAGCGATTAGGCACATCCCCATTTCAGTCAATTGGCCCCATAGTTTAACTTCTTGAACGTAATGCCATGCTGCACGGCGTGATTGACCTATTTTGAATAGCATTGACACTTATCACATGCTAGAAATAAATGTGGTGCTGGAGGGAATATGGTCTTCTCCATTAGTTTCGTTGACAGGGAGGTTAATTAAGGGACTCGTGAGTCTTTTCAGGAACTGAATGCAAGAACGTGGCTTGTCGCTCTTCTTTTTCCAGGTTAATGGGTTTTAAGATCTCGGAAGGAGAGCCTTTCAGAGTGCCAGGCATCCGATTTGTTTTCTCGTGGGGCAAAAATTTTTAGATACAGGGCCTTCGCGTGAGATCTCTGAGGGCTTGACTCTAAGTAGTATAGGTAGGCTTATGTAGACCATTGGTGATATAAGGCCTAATGTCGGCATGTCTTCACGTTCTAGGCCTAATTATACTAAATTGTTTAATCTTATCTAATATGGTATACGGTTGAAATTTCACTAATTTAACCCAGAATTCCGTTTCAGTTGAGTTTATGAAAGCTATTTTATCCACTACCTCTGTTAAAACGTTTTTGTTCAACGGTAGGCCTAACTTGTACTGTTGTTAGCTAAAGTACGGAGTCTGATCTCCCCTATTGTTTCTAGTTCGTATAGAGTAGCCTATGTATTGAGAATCACTCCGAAACCAAACCTAACATTAATATTTGGTTTAATAAGGTAAAAGGCTAAGTGTGGTACTTAAAAGACCAAGCCCGTTCTGTAGGCCTAGAGCATGAAAACCAAATTTTCATTTCAAGCAGAATGGTTACAACGATAGACATTCAACAAATAAAGTTCAGATTCCACTCTTATCATTCTCTGCATGCTGTCTGATAATTAGGGGGAAGAGGATTTCAGTACACGCGTACTTAGGCTCCATGAATTTTTGTTTCGTTTAGGCCTAATGGGCCTTGGGCCACACACATATATATATTATATATATATATATATGCAAAAATAACTGCAATGACCGCGCAGTATATAAATGAATAGAACGACATAAGTATTAAGGAACGTTTCTGCATTATTTCGTTATCTCTCCTCCTCGTGTGCAGAAACGTTCCTTAATACTTATGTCGTTTCTATTCATATATATATATATACATATACATATATACATATACATATATATATCCAGACCATATTCGTTTTTATTCTCAATGTTGAAGGATTGAAACGTTGTATTGTTATGCAATTGAATGAATTTTACAAGTGAATGACTGTTATAAGTCTCACTCAAATGGAGATAAGAAAGTGTTCAAATAATGGCATTTTCTCATTGTAATAGTTTGCACTTGAATTTGTGATGATGTGTTTACATTAAAATACTTTTTTAAGCAATTTCATTTGCATAACGACTACGAAAATAGGTTGTTAAGGCTGGTCTGCAAAACAATAATAATAATAATAATAATAATATTTAAGAGAAGCCTTTAGCAGCATATTTAAGTGTCGTTTCACTCCAGGGCGATTCATTGAGAAACAAGGTATTCATAATTTCAATTTTCGTAGTACGGTATATGAACCGTACGTCAGAATGTCTAGAAAGGGGGAGAGCGGAAGGGAGGGGGAGTGGGAGGAGATGGAGGGAGACATCTCAATATTTGACTTAAATAATTTGAACATTTCACTTACCGGTAATAATAATAATTACAATTTGTTTACCGGGCTAGGCTACATTCATATAGGCTGTGGCATATATCGCGAGACCTATATTGTGGGTGTTTTAAGCCCCTTTTTATAATTTAAATATCCTATCCTCTACATATTTTGGGCATCTGTCTCGTAGGTTCAGCATTAGTTAAAGCTTAGGCTAGCTAGGTTAACGCCTTGTTATTAATCATGAATATGAGAAGCATCTCTAGTTAAATTTGTAATTACAATTAAGGCATTTAAATTATTTAATAGGAATATTAACCTACTGTAACATGATAAAAAGATGTCGTGCGCAATGGTATCGTATTTAGACTCTATGGGTCAGTATAGGTATCGAATTTACTGAATTGGCAATTTCATTGGCTTTAAAATTTCTGCTAGTTGGGAATTCGTACAAAATTGTGGTACAAACGGTTTACTAGTAAATTACAAGCATACCTGACAAGTCCTACTACGGTATGTACACTAATAGTGAGGAGTGCCAGGAATTGGCACAACAATCAGATTAACTATTGCACCCCATTGTTGTAACTCCTCTGTTATCAGCATCATCGGGATTCGACGCTTAATTTCGTATTCTTCACTTCCATACTGAGCTACGGGCGCTGGTCACGGTATGGATAACACGAAATGCCTTAAATTTACTGCAAATTTAAAGGCTTTACTCTACTGTCTACAGTAGCGTACTTTGCTTCAGAATTTACGTATGCTTAGCCTACTTGCATGGTTTAAATTAACCAGTGGTAAACATAGCCTACGCATAGATTAGGGTCAGCTGCCTTGGATCAGTGTTTTGCCCCAGATTAACCCGTTAATTAGTCTAATTAGTTGTTTTGAACAATTAGCGCACTAGTGCCTCCATTGTTGAACCTTTTTATAATGAAAGTTGGTCTTGTTGTGGTCAGTGACATCGCTAATGGGTTTCCCACTTTGATAAACATGTTTTAGTTTTCACTTGGATTGTAGTTTCCCACACCAGATAACGTGAATTCCTTCGCTTTTAATTTTTGAAATCGTGTTGGCCTCTTTAGCCGAGTTTACAAGGCTTCTTTTTAGTTACGGCTTCCGATGATAGCTATAGGTTTCTGAAAAATCTTTTTGTAGTCGTACTGTTAGTTCGAAATTAGGTTTTTTAATAGTATGCCTAGGCCCACGATAATTGATTAATCTTATAAAGAACTCAAATGGGAGTGAAACTCTGCTTCAATTTATTTGTAGGTCCTAGACCAAAATAATTATTTTGTGGGCCAGTATGGCGATTCAGACCTAAGCCTATTTTATGAAGTATTGGAACACATTCCTTTCGTACGGGTAACGCCCTCTAACATTTGGTTTGCTTCCCATATTTGTAATTTTAATAGGCCCAGCCTAGCAACGCCTTTAAATAGAGCCGAGTAAAATTAACGGTAGCCGGTATTTAGAATAATAATTTTTAAGAAAACGAGCGTTTGCCAGAATGATGGACTCTGTCTTGACTTTCGTATCGCGTTGAGTGTCTCTTGTCGCACCATTAATAGCATTTTCTTAATTGAAGCGGTTTTAGAAAGTTATTTATTAAGGCAATTGTTATAAGCACCACTCATTAGTGTGAATTTTTTTTAAATATTTTAAAATGACGCGTGTTAGCCAACAAGTCTTTTCCCCGTCTCGAATATCGAAGAATTTACTTCAGTTTTATTCAGTTCTGCGAAACTTTTATAGTACTTAATGAAGGTAGTTTATACATAATCCTGAAAGAAGTTTTTTGACCAGTTTTTGAAACCCTACGTGAACAACGAAAGACGGTAGTAGGCTGTGAATGAATGACCTGTACGAAGCTTGTGTTTGTGTACAGATGGAAGAAGAGAGAAAATCAAAAACTGATTTAAAAGGAGAAAGAGAGAGAAGAAAAGCTTTTATGTTTAGAAATGGCCCTATGTCCCCATCCACCAATCTCGCGCGCAAACTTGCGTGTTCCTCGATTGAGAATTTTTGTTCTGTACATACTACTCGTACTTTGCCTTTTTTAATGCATACTACTCGTACTTTGCCTTTTTTAATGGAGTGGTAAATGATTTGTATTTTTTTAACATCTTTGGCGTAAGAAGGTAAGTACAGTATTAAGACTGCTTTGGTTGTTTAAGTCAGGGTTGGCACTAGTGGGCCCAGCCCGAAAAAACCCACCTGGGTTTCCCCCCCCCCCAAAAAAAACCCACTTGAAAAAACCCACTTTTACCCACTTGTGGGTTTTTTCATGAAACTTAAGAAGTGCATATGCAATTATTTTTAAAATTGTCATATAGGCGCCTATAATGATTTTACATGCAAAGCAAGCAAACATGAGTCAACAAATAGACCTACAGGTATAACTCTTTGGGTGAGGTAGCAGGTTATAGAGTGTAGACATCAGCCAATCAGGGTGTTATACATCCTGATTCTTCAGTCAACTGCATCTTCAAGGAATTTTCTACTTCTTCATGGATTGTATTTAAAAGTGGACCAGACAAATTTCGACGGGAAGGTGGAGTGTAGCCTGGTCTTAGAGTCTCTATCATTTCAATAAAATACTTACTCTGCACATAGAAATGGAATATTATTTGCATAAAAGAATTTGGCTATTTTGTTATCAATGACATTTTTCTGCAAAGTTGTTGTTGTCATGCCAAAATTGCTTACTTTCTTTTGAATTTTTCTTTTTTTTCATCTGTAATTGTGTCAGTGGTGGTGAGGATGAGTCTGGATCATCTGAGAGGTCTATGTCATGGCAGTATGAAGATGATGTACTGGCAGTATTGTCAGTCTTGTTTCTTGATTCCGTGTGTTTCAAACATTTCATTAAATGCATTTTTATTCGCTCTATTTTATTACCTATTTCATTACTGCAATGTTTGCATCTAACTTTACTAGTCCCATCAATAATATTGACTTCACTCCATTCATGCCCTGATTTTCTTCCTGATCCAAAGGTCTTTGGCATTATTTAATGCAGTTATAACTTCAAACAGACTAATTCTGTAGGCTAGCAGTAAAGATAAATATGCTGTTGCCAGTTTGTTTTATTTAACTATGAAATAAAAGAAAAATATTCAGTAATATGAATTAAATAGATATAACTAGCTGAATTAAGTTCCCTTTGGGAGCTGTAATTCATCTACTTCCAGCAGAAGACACAGGGGCCTGTCTTCCATAGGAAGTATAGCCTAACAAATAGGATAATTTACCACACCAAATTTAGTTCAAATTGGTCCATGTTTTCCAAATTTTGTTGCGAAGCTCAATCTGAGAAAATAATAACTTTTTATGCTTAATTGCCTGGAAGGCAACCTTTTTGCTAAAAACAAGACAAATGTTATATTAATAGTGTACGGTACAGTACAGTATTATTATAAAAATAAGAATAGGTAGGTCTAATATGAACTACTATATGGACATATGAAAAAACCCAATTTTAACCGGGTTTTTTCGGGTTTTAGGTGAAAAAAACCGAAAAACCCCACCTGGGGTGGGCTTTTTCAAAAAAAGTGGGTTTCTTGCCAACCCTGGTTTAAGTAAAGACACTCTTTGTTTAGCAATTGCTTTCGCTTTACAAAGTCTCTTGAGCGTAACGTTGATTACCTGTTCGACCCATTACTCGCAAAGGTATATATTTAAAGTCTTTCAGGTAGAAGTAATTCGCAGATTTCTACTGAGATTAGATCGATCTTGCTTCGATTTCGCATGAAGTAGGCTCGTTCTTGTAGTTTACGGAGGCTGTTTCCGAATGCTAAGCTTTACAACTTAATATTTTATTGGGTTGCAGGCCGCTGGACCGAGGTAAACCTCGTACCCAAATGGTGGTTATTTTATAGGTTTGTTATTGAGGAGTAAATATTTAATAGTGTAGTTAAAATTAATTAAATTCAGATGTTTTGCTCATTAAATGATTCGGAGGTAAGACCTCTGAGCTCAGATGAGCCAGCTGAACTTACGTATCGATAGATTTAACCGACACTGAGCAAGTTTAAAATGTAACCTCGCGATTCACTTTCAATTCTTGAAACCACATAAAAGTGACAGATGGATAAAAATGAAAGGTCTCATTTCCGTATTGTTGGAAAGTGTTTTTGCCCCAATAAAGTCATAGTATTTACTACACCAATTACGGAAGCGTTTTTATCTCGAAAACTTTCTCTTGATGTGCGGTTAAGCTTTCCTTAGTAAATTGGCGTCTTTTTTTCATTCCGCCATATGTCAGTGCAATTAATTATTGGTGCGTACCGCTACGGCTATTTTGTACTGTTTTTTTTTTTTTAAACCACTAATAGCTGATTCACACACAACCTGGACACCCATGGACACTCGTTCCGAGATTATCCTGAGTGATGTGTACGCTTTCGGAAGAAAATTTGGATTTCGGAAAAGTGTCTAGCCATAAATTTCGTCGGATATTTTTTTTTTCCTGAAGATTATTCCGGAATAGTCTCAAATTACAGGCAGGGTCGTGTTATGAATTGAATGCATGTTTCTACTAATAAAAGTTTTCGTAAAGGTTTAATTTAGCCTTTTATACTTCGAAAGTGTTTTATTTTGTCTAGTTCATATTTTTATTATTTTCAAAGGAAATGTATATTCAGGTACAGCCTAGGTAGAGTCGGGCTGAAGATAGCTTCGCCCTACGGCACGTATAGTGTATACTGTATAATGATTTTGCGAACGTGTTTTTAGATAATTTTGATAATTAAATAGTAATAATTTTGAACCCATGTTGGTTTCATTAATTTTCTAGTAGTATCTAGAAATGAAATATTAATTACGCAGCAGTGCGCGAATTCTATTACACTATATATATATATATATATATATATATATATATATGATGAATAAAACCACGAAGGGAAAAGAAACACAAAGGGGTGCTCAAGCGCTTTCGTCTAATGACATCCTCAGGAACTCAGTGTTCCTGAGGATGTCATTAGACGAAAGCGCTTGAGCACCCCTTTGTGTTTCTTTTCCCTTCGTGGTTTTATTCATCATAAATATTTTTCACGTGTCACTTTCGTGAAATAATTTTTCATATATATATTATATATATATATATATATATATATATAATAATATATATATAAAATATTTTATTTTATTTTATTTTATTTATTGAGTGGCATCATAAAATTAATTTCAGTGATATAAATTACTAAGATTGTTTTAAAGTAGGACAAGTTACAGCAAAATGGTATTTTTCTATCCCAAAGGAAAAAAAAAAAAATTATCCCATTAAAACGTACGAAAGTCAACTTAGTGCTCTGTTCCACAATTCACCGAAATGTTGTGTGAACGAACACATCACGGACAAAAGATAAAATTTTATTACGGAATTAGAAGAGCTTTTTTTTCATTTTTTATATAAAGAAATGTCCAGGATTGTCGATATTCAGTGCGAGTCGGCTATAATCGCTTCCATTAGTACAGTATGGTAGGAAAACCACGCGTTATCACTTCGTGTGGTTTGTGTATTTCATTTTCACAGTTGTAGAATGAGAGTTGATGGTAATGCTGGATGCTGCTGTAGGCCTAACTACCATACCAACAACCTTGGCCTCTTAATGCATCATTACTCTGTAACGTATAGTGAAGTACGTCCTTTCAGGCGATCCAATGATACGATTTCTTATACAGAGAAAACCTAGTCTGCCTAAACTTTTGACACTGCCTGAAGCCCATTTGGGATGGGCTATTTGGCGCCTTACAGTACTTCAGGCTACAGTAAACATCCTCAAGTTAAAATTTGTATTCTGCATAGCAAGAGATTACGTCAGTATAGGCGTAATTGTCTCTCATAATTAGTGTACGACCATATTGTAAGTTACTTTTGAAGCATAGCAATAGGTCAAAATTTGAGCGTGTTAAGGCAAGTTGATGTGTGGTTGTGCAGCCTATTCTTAGTCCAATAAGAAGAAAAGAGGATTGAGTTTGAGGTGACCTTCAGCCGTAAGGCTTCTTCGTTCTCTCTCATTCACTCTTCGCTTTTCTTCGTCATCCTCCCCCCCCCCACCCCCATACGAAATCCCTTTTTCTTCCCCCTCTCGTCTCAAGCACTTTCGTTCCGCCATATTCCCATTCGATTACAGTTAAATGGCTTATAAATTTCCTTTGGGCTTTTGGGCGTAGGTTTTCCAGTAAGTTTAGCTTTTTTGGTCCGGTTGGGTTGAAGCCTACGGGCTATTAATACGGTACCTGTGCTGGCTTGTGAAGCCTGTAGGATATGCACTGAGCGAGCAGTGTGATGGAGCATAGGCCCCAACTTTTAATATTATGTAGACTAGTTTCTATTTTGGGAAGCTTACTAGTTGGAGTAGAATTGGTTTTTGTTTTTTAGTTTATGGCACAGTGATTAAACAGAGCTATTTCTAATTCACTAAAGTTTAGGTATTTAACCAGTGTTTTGTAGGCCTGCCTACCATTGCGGGTTCCTTTTTAGTACCATACTAGTAATAGGGGCTGGGATTGATAGGCAACATCATCATCATGGATAGGGAATTTGATAGTCCTCTCTCATAATTGATTCATTGAAAGAAGCTTGTCGAAATGTTACGGTTGTCTTTCACCCCCATCCCACCTTGGCTCTTGGTAATTCATTTAGCATTTCATCAATTACTTATTAAATGTATAGGATTTGCGCTTATAGGATTAATATAAATAGCCTATCGTTCCCCGAGCTGATGTAGGGCCTATTAATTTATTCCTTCCCACTTTTCAGTACGAGAGAAGGTTGTACATATCGCCGTCTTATCATTTCAGTCATAATGCCAGTAAATAAACAAGGTCTAAGTGTAAGTGTGGGCTGTAAGCCAGGTTCCAGTTTTGCTGCGGTAAGATCCACTGGATAGGGACATAGCCTCAATTACATACCGAGACCGTAAGTGCTGTCTGTGGGCTTATAAATTTAGTTCGAAGTGTACGAGAACTCGACAGCTGGAATACAACATTGTTACTCCCTTTACGTAATTCTGAACTCGTGGGATGTTAATACTACGTTTTAAGAAATGTATTCTATACAAGAAACGTAGCTGTTCCGTCGAGAGAGATTTAGCTATGCTCTTGTTACCATGACTTCAAAGCTCGGCTTTAATTTGATATATCTTAACCACTTTTTTTTTTTTACTTAGGATTTTACTTTTACTGAATCATTTTCTGCAATTACTTAGTTTCTCCGCCTATGTTCTGCTCGTCTCATTTGTCCCTTGGCTCGTATCCATCCATCCATCCGCACGCCCATTATTCCTTCCTTAATTATTTTAACTTCCATCCTTTTGTTTGTCATGTTGATGCAAAGAATTCGGCAACATTGTCCAGACGACCTTCACAAAGAGTTTAAAGAAAAAAAATAGAAAAAAGTCTTCCTTTATTTACTAAAAATTGGCACTAGTTCTGTTAGTAACGACATTGTTGGTCAGTTCTGGTTATGATTTAATTAATGACCTATAAATATAACAGATTTTGATTCTTTGGCGCACCTCCGCTTTCATTTCCCTTCATGTACAGTTGTGGCTCGCGTATAACATTATAGCTCTCACGTACCGGTATTCAGCACCGTACTTCATTTTACTTAAATTAATAGAAGCGTAGAACAACCAGTACGTATTCTTAGCAAAAATGTACGGTATATCAGCTAAGCGTAGGCCTGCATCCTATGCGTGTTCGCTATCTCTAATAAGCGTGTTACAGAGCTCGCTGAGGACGATTTTTATTACAGGCTGGAACTTGTGTTGCAAATGAAGGAAGTTTTTATCATGTTACGTACATTAGATATTGACGTAACTCGACTAAAATAACTGCCAACCCTTTGCCATTTTAAATGGCATATATATGAACAAATCGTTTAAGGACCGGAAATTTGTAGCGTTTTCATCCTATTGATACCATGACATAATAGGGTATTTTTTAAGGTCATAATGCGTTTGACTGATGAAATCACGCATTAAATTATAGGAAGTGACGTACAATGAGCGCATGCTTAGATAAACTATTGGAAGTATTCAGTTGTGTATTGAATACACTTAACCTCTTCAGGCTGGTTCTGCCGCTTTGTTTTTATTCTTGTTTAGTTTGTAAATGGTAAAAGAGGTTTACTGCGCATTTATTTGTATTCAACATTTTTGTTAAAAAAAAAAACATTTTTAAAACGCGCATGTTTTTAGGACTATCTTTCGTTGCATTTGGCAACTTTTAATTAAACTCGAGCCTACAGTTGTTTAACATAGGCTTACTCACCATTGATAGTGGGTAGCATCGAAGCTTAATGAAAGGACGTGAAAATATTTTGCGTGACCTTTTTAATAATTTTATCTATTGAAATTTTATTGACTGCTTAAAATTAATGGAATTTTGGTTTCTCTGAAATAAATACCTAGTTTTACATTACGTACAACTGTAAGAAAGATCTATTGTGGTCGGACTGCAACTTAAAATACACGTTTAATTTTACAGGAATTAGGGTTAGATTAAACGTCGTAACATGTAGGCTTGTATAGTTATAAATGGGCTTTGTAACGCCGAGTCTATTATCATGATGCGGGTGAAAACAGCCTTCGAAGAATTATTGATGATCAGAGTGGACACGAGTCTGATTTTAACGTAGTGAATTGTACGTAGTTAGTACAATTCACATACGTCAATATATTGGGCCTTTTAGTTTTAGGACTGACGGTACCTAGTATGATGTAATTGATGTATAGTTGGGCCTACAACCGCAATATGGAATAGTTTAACTTGCTAAAATTTGTTTGTCCAAATGCGCTTGGTCATACGTCCACTTGTTAATTTGCAGCAAGCGTTCATTACGCATTTGACAGAGATCTGCCTCGCGACTCGTTCTGTTAATTAAAGCATCACGATCGGCCTTGGCTTACTTCGATATTTTGAGTGGTAGGGTTGGGTTAAGTAGGTAGGTATTTGGGGTAAGGGGGGTATTCATTCGCATTCCGAGCGAACGGCGCAGCGGACCCATTCGTTTATACGTGGAAGGAATTTACACTCGCAACTTGCCTGATTATATCTGGGGGGGGGGGGGGGTTCACCGAAGTATGAATATTTATGCTAAAATTTAGAACGTCTAACGATATAGCTAATTTGCTCGTAAAGTTTGGGCTCTGACTTTCATATACCGGATGGGAACAACTGTTTACAGAAGGGTTTGATAACTAAAAAGTTAAAAATGTTTCTTGAATGACTTTTATTTTAGGGTCAACTGGCTTTAAAATGTAATTAATTTTCTGTTCTAACCACTTCAAGATGTGTAAAGTGGTACGTGGTATGTTAAAATCGAAGGAGACTATATACAGGGTGTTTCACAACCGGTCTGCCATACTTTGGGGGTGATCTGGGGCGTGATATAGAGTAAAAAAGTTAATAACGGTGCTATTTCCAACCGTTGCCGAGCTACGGACGTTTTAAGGTGCGCGGAAAAAAATAAACGAGAGTATTAATCTGATGTATTTATTGCTACATTTTATGAGATACACCTTATAAATGTTCAAAATGTCGGTTTTCAGTGCACAGCCTTGCTCGTTCTAAACAAGAGCCCATTTGAATCGTTTCGGGGTGTTCTCGTATATAAGTAGCGGCATCCATAATCCGACGCGAGAGTTCCTCTCGTGTGTACTTTGGTCTTGTTGTAGACCATCTCTTTCATAATGCCCCATAAAAAGAAATCTAACGGGGTTTGGTCCGGAGATCTCGGAGACAACGATATTAGACCAGCACGACCAATCCAACGATTCCCGTAACGCTAATTCAAGTAATCCGTAACATGACGACGAAAATGTGGCGGCGCCCATAGCTCCGCAACGGTTGGAAATAGCACCTATGTTGCATTAACTTTTGTACTCTAAATCACCTCCCAAAGTATGGCAGACCGGTTATGAAACACCCTGTGTATATATATAATATATGCACGCACGCACCCACCTTTTCAGCTCCGTCATTTTGCATACTAATTTAACCATTCTAATATGTACTTTCAAGGAAAGAATTTTCGAAACTCGTATGATATTTTAGGAAATTGAAAAACACGTTTTTAGCTGTTCAAACTTTATTTGCGTTTGTGGACTTGGTTTAAGGGTAAATCGTATCTGTTTTAACCTACCATTCTAATTTCTACATTTGATGAAAGTATTTTTATATAGAACATTTACTTAGACCTGCTTGGCTCACCTCTCTTGACCATTTTGTTTTTCATCTATATATATATATATATATATATATATATATATATATATATATATATATATATATATATATATATGGAATGAACTCAGAATGGTTCCCTGAGTTTTTTATGATACACACAGACCGTGCATAGAACAAGAAACTCTTGTGGGTTAATTAAATCCACTATAGTCCGAATAAGTAATGGTAAATGACAAATACCATAGTTTTTCTTTTTCATGATGCAAGCCCGACGTGGGAAACGGGTCTCTCGCAAGAGGTCCCATAAATATAGCTTCCCTCACCAGCTATCTGCAAAGCAGACAGGATCCAGCTTTGGGATATGGATCTAGGGTTTAAAGCAGCTTAGCCCCACTACATTTAGAACCTCAATATAAGTAAAAGACTCGTTGCATTCACGTCGGATTGAATAAATCAAAGAAAAAGGGGTAACTATTATATTTTTAACCAAAACTTAAACCTCAACTGGCAGAATAGAGCGTCCACTTTTCAAGGCACGTCCGTTTCATGATGGGACCTCTCTGCGAAAGACCCGTTGCCCACGTCGGGCTTGTATCATGAAAAAGAAAAACTGGTATTTGTCAGTTACCATTACTTATTCGGACTATAGTGGATTTAATTATCCCAGAAGAGTTCCTTCTTCTATGCACGGTCTGTGTGTATCATTATATATATATATATATATATATATATATATATATATATATATATATGGGATGAATTTCACTTAAACACGTGAAATGAATGAATGATGTGAACCCACAAGGAAAAAGAAAGAAATGATTCCAAAAGTCTTTCGTGTATTCAGCAGGACACCTCGTCAGGGACGACGTTAGGACCTGACGAGCTGTACTGCTGAATACAGGAAAAGTATTGGAGTAATTTTTTTCCTTGTAGATTTGCATCTTTATATATATATATATATATATATATATATATATATATATATATATACACACATTTAAACTGCAAACACGCAGTATAATTAACGTAAAGAACGACGCTTGTATAGGAGAATATTCCGCGCAAGATGAGAGAGAGAGAGAGAGAGAGAGAGAACGAAACAAATGAAAAAATGAGGTAACCACCCGGGAATCGAACCCGGGATCTTCCGATTGCCGGTCAGATATGATAACCATTACACCATGGGCCTCACTCAATCAAATGCCGTAATTCCTCTACATATATGTGTATATATATATATTTTATTTTATTTTTTTTTAAGTTCGGGAAGAACCGATTCGCCTCTATTTAAAAGGGCATATCTCAGCGGAAAAACAAAGAAAAAGTGAGAGGAAAGACGGAGGAAAAAGAAAGAGTGGAGGGGACAGTCGAAGTGGAAAAAGACCAAGGATGAGAAAGACTGCAGAGTCGAGCCCCATCATCCTTGGGTGCTAGGGCCGGGAGGGCGCACGTGAAACCTCCAGGAACAAGCACGTACAAACGAGCACAAAGAGCACTCAAAAGCACGAGCTTAGAACCCCCTTGCGGGGGTATATATATATATATATTATATATATATATATATATATATATGTGTATGTGTATGTGTTATGTATATATATATGTGTAATATATATATATATATATATATATATAATATGCGAGGAATAGGAGGACGAAAAGATGGTACATGTTTATTAACAGACGTTTCGGAAAAATTCAATTTCCATCATCAGTGCTAAAAAGTTTAAAAACAAATAGAAATAAATAAGTATAAAATAAAAACGAACAATAAATGTTGCGTCATTTTAATTTATTGTTCGTTTTTATTTATTATACTTATTTATTTCTATTTGTTTTTAAACTTTTTAGCACTGATGATGGAAATTGAATTTTTCCGAAACGTCTGTTAATAAACATGTACCATCTTTTCGTCCTATTCCTCGCTAAGCTAAGCTTCCCTAAGAACAAACCATTCAACCAAGTTATATATAATATTATATATTATATATTATATATTATATATATATATATATATTTTTTTAAGTTCAGGTAGAACCGATTCACCTCTATTTAAAAGGGCATATCTCGGTGGAAAAACAAAGAAAAAGTGAGAGGAAAGACAGAGAAAAAAAGGGTGGAGGGGACAGTCGAAGTGGAAAAGACCAAGGACTGCAGGGTCGAGCCCCATCATCCTTGGGTGCTAGGGCCGGGAGGGCGCACGTGAAACCTCCAGGAACAAGCACGTACAAACGAGCACAAAGAGCACTCAAGAGCACGAGCTTAGAACCCCCTTGCGGGTGTATATATATATATATATATGTGTGTATACACACACACACACACACACACACACACACACACCGACTTTTTAAAATCCATGTATATAAAAAATTAATTAGGCAAATCTAATTTAACCAAACTTAATCAATACCGAAATTTTTCCGATAATAAGAATGTAGATTTTTTATAGGTTTTTTTCGTGATCTGATATAGCAGAAGTGTTACCTCACAAAAAATGTCCCACTACATTCGTTAATTGATACTCTACCTCACTTATTCACACACACACACACACACACACACACACACACACACACACACACACACACACACACACACCACACACCCCGTTGTCAACCAATGCTCCAACCAGAAAAAAATTGCCAAAGAGTGTAAAAAGTACTAAACAGTTGAACATTTCACTTGGCCAGTGGTGCAATGGCTTCTGTGTTATTAGGTTTAGGCCCACTGAAGACAACCAGAAAGTTACAAACATTGGCTTTGCGTTAAAGGTTCCTGGAAGAACACCCAAATTTTTGTCTTAAATTTCAGTATTGAAGATACTCATAATAAAGCTGCAGGCGGCATACCTCAGTCAGGTTTTAGCTCGTTGCATTTTACTTTCGTTATTGCATTACTGATTGCGTTCATCCTTAGTTTCACTTCCAAATTTTTTTTTTTCTTTTCCTTTGTGGTGGGCGTACTTTTCCTTGGGTTAGTTAATGTTCGTATATCTGGCGTCACTGATTAACCGCAGTATATCTATCTATCTATCTATCTATCTATATATATATATATCGTGTGAAGTTTTTAATCGATTATAAAGACTACCACAATGAAGTGTGAATTACTGAAGAAATCTTTAAGACTAAAAACCGTCAATGAGCGGATTTTTTGACTTCTTTTGAGTTTTATGTCGGCGTTCGTTCTTTGTTTTAACGTTTTTAATGGTTGTAAAAAGTGTGTAATGGAACGGGAATCGCCACTTCATTTTCCTTTTATAAAAACCGCAATAAAGACCTTTCGATGGAAGGAGGAAGTTGAGTAACGGCTCAAACGTGATGACGGTCGCCGTCATGTAAGATTTCTTTGGTACGGGCGAGGCGGCGGTGGTGGTGGTGGCTGCCCGGTGCGCGGCTCGAGTTCCGAACAGCTGTTCGGGACTCGATTGTGAGGCTCGGCAGAGGCGCAAGGGAAGGTCAGCTTTAGGGGAATCCGAGAGTCGGACGTACCCTAACGGTTTACGGGGTCGTGTCCGAGTTCCTCAGAGAGTTAGAGATTGGTTTCTTTTTTTATTAGATTTTACTTCTGGCCTTGCCGAGGAAAAGGAAAGCTATCAGGTGCTTGATAGGATAGGACCGTAAAGTTATATGCATATTTTTTAGGTCATTAAGAGTTATGTGCTTGTATATATCATTATGTATGCGTATATATGTATGTATGTATGTATGTATGTATGTATGTATGATGATTACTTGTGGTAATTGCTATGCTAACTTGCGAGTTTTATCTGACAAAGTTTCATTAAAAGTTGCGTCATTTTTGAGCAAGTCATTTCCTTTCTTCAAAGAAATGAGAAATGAATGTTAATTGGTATCGTTATTCGTAAGGGAAATGACCGACGTTTCTAGATGCCCGCATGCAATTTCGGACATTGTACATAATTGGGGCTGAATTACTAGATTGGCATAATTTTGTCGTATATTTTTTTTCGTATTTTATGTTCACGTAAGCTGTAAACCTCCTCTCGTTTGGACGAGACAAGTCCGATGTTATAGGGTGGCGCAAAAGTCGCGCGTCATAGGAATTATCAGTGTTGACTATTATTTTCTTTTCTTTTAGGTAGGTGATGGCTGTGAAATTAACAATAGACAAGAGGGTGAGCTTGGTTTTAATACTTGGAATACCAGGTACAACAAATCGATGAATCGGTACAGAATTTAAATTCTGTGCCGATTCATCGATTTGTTGTACCTGGTATTCCATACATTAAAACCAAGCTCATCCTCTTGTCTATCGTTAATTTCGCAGCCGTCCCCTACCAAATAGAAAAACAAAATATAACACTGAAAATTCCTATGATGCGCGACTTTTGCACCACCCTGTACATACGGAGAAGTCGCGATCTGTAGCCGCTGTCCTTGTAATTATTTTAATTTTATGGACTATATCCTCGCCTGAAGTGTTTGCTTTTAAAAGTCAATCTCGCTTTATTATTCGCTCGCTGACATTATTTCTTGGCCTTACAACACAGAATTTTTTTAATGTTTATAGGCCTAATAATAATGGAATATTTATTGTTAGTGTGGCATTGCTATGTGTTGGGATAGTTATTGCATGCATGAATTTTGTCATTGGAATATGATGTGAATTTGTTGGGTACGTAATCTTCTGATCACTTTCATTCTTTACTCAGACAATGGACTCGACATTGATTTTTTACCTTCGATAATGAAGGATGTTGAGAAAGAGTGTAAGAATAATATCCGTTATACAGAGTGCTCAATTTTGAACTAACATACTCTTGTAAAAAAAAAAATATATATATATAATTTATTTATTTATTTATTTTATTTATTTTATTTATTTTTATTTTATTTATTTATTTATTTACAGAGCAAACCTGTAACTTAAATCGTTTCAAATGCATACAACCTCCGAACTACGATCCTTTTATCGTGTTATGCTTAAAAGTTGGTAAATATTCCGAAAACTTTATTTTTAATAGTTTCCTTGTTTTAATTTATGAAGGAAAGGAGGAGTGTGTGCTTGCGCATAAGGCACACGAATAATTTTCAATTTTCCCCTTTTGCACTTTCTTGCGAATGAAACCTCTCAGCTGTGAGCAAATATCGATCAGAACTGCTGCGCAATCCTTTCTCCTCCCTCTCTCGCCTCTCATCCCGCTGTTCCCAACCCCATTCATTCACACACACACACACACCACACACACACACACACACACACACACACTTTACCGACCTTCTTTTTTTTTCACTTCGTGTTTTTCCTTTCGGAATTTCTCACCTTTCGTTTATCCATTTGCATTTAATTTATATAAAAAATAACGTATCGAATACTATCGAAGAATTTTGACACATCTTTGGTTTTGTTTTAAATTTAATTAAGAGCCAATTCCGTTGTTTCTTTTCGCACTTTTTTTTTTGTTTCCAAATGGAAAGGGATTTTGCGCGATTTTATCCTTCATAGGAAATCTCTCTATTTACTCAGATTTTGGTTAGCTTTGATTTACGAGATTGGGCGTTGCGTGGGAAAGGAATTTATGGGTCTTCAGCCTTAGGCTGATTCGACGGAAACTAAGCTTGTATTTTGTTGTTTTCTCTCCGTCGATAATGAGCCGAGGAAACCGATTTATCCAAATTTATTTTCATAAAATCGTATACGAGGCGTACGAGTTTTCTATAAACTGAGCTCGATTGGATGTTTGGATCTACGATATCCTCTGCAGTGGAATGGTATTAGGTTAGTATGGCGGCTAGTCATAACTCAATTTCTTTATTTATCAGTGCTTATTGTATTTGTATAAATATATCATTTAGGATCAAATGTGTTTATACCTTATACCCTTAAGGCTGCACACACACACACACACACACACACACACACACACACACACACACCAACACACACACACACACACACACACACACATAATAGTTTTGATTTTATCTTGGTTCAGTTTTCATATTGCTTCATGGTCCTTTCTTAATATTATTTCTTTATTAATCGTTTGATGCACACGATACACCGACAGGCCAAACCATCAGGGTTGGCAAAAACCCAGCAAAAAACCAGTTGGGTTTTCGCCAACCCTGCAAACCATGGTGTGAAAACTTCATTTGTGGGCGAGACGAGTCTGAACTGGCCACTGGACCCCGCACAAAAACGAGAGCAGTAGCTTCACATGCCGCATCCTTTTTGTATTCCAAAAGATAGGATTTGAAACGCCTGAGAAGTGTTCGCGTCCGTATGCATGGTAACGTTCGTAAAGGGTGGTAATTTTATATAGAATACAATTTAAATATATTTTGGTTGCGTAAAGAGTGCTGGTAATAATTAAATGCAGTCGGTGAAATGCTGAAAGAGTCATTTCATTGGGTGGGATTATAATTTCGCAGGCCTCATGGGCCGCGGATCCTTTCGTATGTGAATTGATGATGATAGCCCGAATTAGAGAATCCCCAACTTCGGCCTGAGCTTTGTTTATGAAAAACTGAAACTAAATAATAAAGTAATTTTACTATTTAGGTTGTCGTATAAGACGAGGAGTTATGGCATCTCGCTTAAATACGCAACACAACGGGTTTTATGTGCCACAACACGTAACTGAAGTCATCTTTGCACCTAAACCTCGTTCGATTTTAAAACATAGCCGTCACGTGGGATGGGATGGAATGATAGCTGAAAACACACACAATAAAGACGATTCCGGTAGAGCATCAAGGTTGGCTTATCAACTAAAATGAAAAATTGTCTGGCCTTTTCGAAGGAATTGGTTGAAAATTTAAATGAAGTTTTACGTAAACTTTACGAGATGATAGCTTCGACACTACGAGATTAAAATGTATTCAGTGTGACTACTACCATTTGTTAAGTTTACTATGACGTGATCCATCCTATCGTGCCGTACACGAAATCTTTGAACTAGGCATTGGCGGCTACTTCGTCATTGAGCACGCAAATTGTGTAGCTTCATACTAATACATATATACGCAAAGGTGGGCACCCGGACCTCAAAAAGGACCGACGGTCCCGGTCTCGGTCCTTTCTGAAGATAGGACCTAGGAACGACTCGGTCCTCGGTCCTTATATATAATATAAGTGAAAAATTTGATTAAAATGAAATTAAAGACACCGGAAATCTTTAATTTTATTAACGTAAATTATAATTAATACAATACATAAATGATGAAAAAAGTTAAGTTAAATGCTTGAGTTTCCCTTCAAGAAGACTAGCATTTCAAAATGGCTGTCACTGAGCCTGACCTTTTCGACTTGAGGACGCCCTTCCCAAAGAGAAGAGCCTCTCCACGGCGGCACTGGATGGTGCCAGGTGCTGAAACAAGTTTCAGTTCAGTCTCAGTCTCTTTCTGAGTCTTCTGGAGGAAACGATCCATCTTCTTTAGAACTTCAAATAATCACTAAACACACTAATATAACTAAAAAAGACCGTCCGGAATTGCTTAAAAATGGACCGTCGCTCATTTCGGTCCTCACTGAGAAAAGGACCGACTTTCCCGCTCACGGTCCTTAAAAAGGACCAGGACCGAGTTCCTGGAATTCGGTCCTTCTGGAACTCGGTCCTGCCCACCTTTGTATATACGTATGTATCGTCATAAATGCAAATCTGTTAAGAGTCAGATTTGATATATTACTTGT